>SSNP01000010.1:3546149-3563807 GCA_006937955.1 Pachypanchax playfairii | reverse complement strand
CACACACACACACACACACGCACACACACACACACACACACACACACACACACACACACACTCAAGTGTGTTTTGGTATCCTTATGGGGACCGTCCATTGACTTCCATTGATTTTAGTAACTAGATTTATACCTAACCCAAACCCTTTTACTAACCTTAACCATTACTGATCTATAACTAACCCTAAGACTAACTAAAACTCTATTCACACCATACCTATAAACCTAACCCCTAACCCTAAAAAGGGGAGTCCCCCTCATGGGGACCAGGCTTCGGTCCCCACAAGAACCCTCGGACCCCAGAAAGATAGTAAAAGTCAGGAAACGGGTCCCCAGGAGGTCAGAAATACAAACCCACACACACACACACACACACACACACACACACACACACACACACACACACACACACACACACACACACACACACAGGAAAAGCCAAGGTGATGGTACAGCTGGAAGATAAACCTTCAGTGCAGTTTACAGCTCATCAAATCTCAGTTTGCAGCTTTAACTCTTTCAGGAATTTGATTCTTTGCCCTCACTGACCTTAAAGAAACCACACATGCTCTACGCAAGTATTATGTACTGAATACATCAGAATCAGCAAGTCTACATGGGAATGGAAATGCCTCTGGCTAAGAAACAAACGGGCGAACTGGAAAGTCAGCCTTGAATTTTATTAGCTCACAATATGCACAAGATTTCTCCCTGTAGTTTTGACCCAACTTATTCTAACACATGTGCATGTTTACAAAAGATGACCTGCAGCTAAAATTTAGATGTACAGTGAAACATGCAGAGCTTTGGCCAAACACAGCACTGCCCTACCAGAGTCGATCAGATCATTTTCCAACCAACACCACAATTTCAGATTAACCAATCCACAGAGATCCATATTGGTAACCTGTAAGAACTAGATGTTGCTCTCCAGCATTGATGCAACATCGGATTTGTCAAAAAAAATTAATTCTATAGTGGCTAAAAAAGTGAATTTGAGAATAAAAACATTTTAAATCTATTTTACATAGTACAGTATATTCATGACTTATTTAAACTGAACATTAGTTTCTCAGATAAAACATTTTCCATTTGAATGTGTTTATTTCTTGGGAAAACCTTTCACATGTGGAGTGATGCATAATAATGATGCTGTTATGGGGCAGTAAGAATTTATGCAAAGACACATTAATTCAAACTGTATCATTATGAGTTAAATAGAGCTTTATTTATTAAAATCTAAACTATTTTCTGCCTATTGACCAGATGATTAACTAGCTGCTCATTTCAATACCACACAACCTGTTATCATTAAAACTCTTTTAAATCTTATTCTTTGATACTTATTGTTAATTAAATTCAAAGATTTAGTTCAGCCTAATCTTGCTGTTTTTTATATTATTTTGATTCTATAAAGTGTTTATTTCCTTCAGTTAGATCTCTAGAAAGATGCTAAGCATGAGATTAGGAGATGATATGACAGAAAACTCCTGCTGAGTTCATCACAAAAGCTCATGATTCATCCACATTTTTTGTCTGGCTAGAAATTTCTTGTAGTAATTAATGAAAAATCCTCAACACCACCCGCAGAGGCAAAAATAAGGAGAAACGACAGTGTTAGCACAACCATCCTCTTAAACCCCCCTAACTGGCAGGTAGATGAGGGTGTTACTGGGATTAATTAAAACCTCTAATCCAACAACACTGAGTAAGCACCATGAGTGTAAAAAAGAAGTGGATTAAACATGTCTATAATGTTTTAACAAGAACAAAAAAAGAGATTGTTTTAATTGTTTTAGCTTTATATTAAATCCCATATTAGTTTTACAGTTAAGATTTAGCATCTGCATAACAAGCGAGTGATCTGTTGACTATGTATTATCATGAGTTTTGAATAAACCTGGTGCCTGTTTTTTACAGCAGTAAATTTTAAGATTTGCAAATTTGAAATGCAACATTATGCCCTCCAAAAGATGTTTTTTTCATCAAGATGAACTACACTTCAAGAAAAATTAACCTTTAATGTGTTAAAGATTGTCCAATTAAACTAATTATAAAGCATTTTAGCTCAAAGTACGTTTTCCTCAGTTTTTATTACAAGAAGTTTGATTTCCTAAATTCTGCCTGTAGACGACAGTCATGTCACGTCACCAAGGCAACTGACAAAAGAGTCTGTAGCATGATGGTGTAGATAAAAAACAATGTATTTTAGACCTAATCACTGTTATAATCCAGCCTTAACTGGAAAAGTTTTTATTTTTAACTAAACACATGCTATTACTGCTTATTGAGGAGCAATGAATAAAAAAAACAAACATGTTTTTTGTGTGCATTTTCATAGAGCAAATAACTTTTTCTATCCTGGTCTTAAACATTGCAATGAATCGACAAATAAATACAAATATTGATCAAGTCTGAGTTAAATAAAATTGACAGTTTGGTGAAATGGAAATGAAGATGTCCTGAGGAAATCTGAATACATCAGATTTTAAAGCCTGTAGTGAATGAGGCTCATTGTATGAATATATGGAAGCAGTCAACAAGAAAAACAGAAATGTAAAAAAATATATAAAAACAGAATATAAATAATAGGATGTCAGCTTGCCTTCCTTCTCCCATAGTCTGAGTAAAACAAATCTCAGTGGCTTCTCACTGATGCCAAGAAATGTGCAAAAAAAAAGAACGAGAGGAGGAGAATGAGTTTTTTTTTGGTGTTTTCTGATATTTTTGTCCTTTTTTCCTCCTGCTGTTCATTGGTTTAGAGCGGAGGAGGAAGAGGATTGAGGGACAAACACAAACAAAGAGACAAACATCAAAACTGTCGACCTCAAGGGACCAGCAGCACTCGCTAACGAGCTGTGACAGTTAGAGAGGAAGAGGGAAGAAAAGAGTGCAGACGAGACAACAGAGGGGAGAAAACAAGGAAAGGAGACGAGAACTGAGGACAGAGGAGATGAGAAAAGAGCAGCAGCAGAAGAAGAAGGGCAAAGACAATATAAAACTCTTCAGTTTATCAGCTGATTTAAAGAAAGAAGGAAATAAACACATATTTACTGGAATAAAACTATCCTCCCAAAACCAGGACAAAAGTAAGAAAAAAAAAACTGCAACTTTTTTGATGACCAGAAGTAAACAAAAACCCTCCTGCAGTGCACAGCAACAATCCTGGAGCTCATTTTATTCTGATACTTACTTAAACCATTTGTTCAAACCAAATAACTGAATCATTTGATTTTCTGTCTATTTTGGTTGCATTTTCATTAAAATATTGAATAAGCTTTGTTGAAATACAACAGAATACTGACTGATTTCTAATATTTAGCGATTTCCCTTTTAATTCCGGCTCATGTTTAATTCTATCCTCAAACTATTGTGATGCAGAACTCCACAATGCTATTAAGGTGTCACTTTCATCACAACATGCCCTGCTGTTTATTCAGTACAGTTTAATACAGTTCAGTTGATTTATATGACACCAATTCACCAAAACTCATCACGAGATCTAAACAGACACAACAAGTCCCATTCACATCAGCATTGTTGATTTCTGATGGATTCAGCAAGTGAACAACCCAAACATTCTTGTTGACTGACTGTTGTGATACACTGAAACATGAAGCGTGAACAATGAAAAAACACAGTTCAAACACTTCACTGAAATTAGACCACCCTACAAAACCTAATTATTTCAAAATAAAAGCATATTATAGAAAGTAATAAGGGTCAAACACAAATCTCTCTCTCTCCATATATATATAAAAAATAAATAATTATTTTTTATATCTCCATATATCTCCAAATCTCTCTCCATATATATATATATACAAACATATGAAAGTAAACAAGTATCTTGATCTTTAATTTAAGTTTAAGGAAACTTGCTTTCAAGTTTTAACCATTTAAATATCACCAGAAAAAGAATGACACCCCCCCCAAAAAAAGGCCAAACTCTGACAGACCTTCATCCTCGTCGTTGGCTGTGACCGTGAAGAGGACGAAGCCAACCTCCTTGTCTTCCTCCACGCTCACTTCATACACCGGCTGCGCAAACGCTGGAGCGTTGTCATTGACATCAGTGACAAAGATTCTAACATACGCTGTGTCTAAACGAAGAAGAGATGAAAAAAGTAACACAAAGAAATTTCCAAAAATGACTCTGACTATTCTGACATCTTTATTATTTATAAATTTTGTTATAATTAAAACATGATTAATTAAACATTATTTTGTAGAAGTTTAGGAATTAAGCTAAATAGGTGAAAAATACAATAAGCATGTTCATTAAGATTGGTTTAAAAGAGTACACAGCTTAATCCCATTGATCACATTTATGTTAAATTATCTGTTTTAGGTGCAAGAAGGAAGTAACAAAAAAAACATTGTTTAAGGACATGTGAGATTTGTTTTTCCTGAGTGTGATACCTGTGTTCGGTTGGCCTTGTTGACCAGGTCGAGCCGACTCTGAACCATCCTGGGACTGCACCTCAATCAGGTACGACGCTTTCTGCTCGCGGTCAAAAGAGGCACGAGTGACTATGACGCCAGTGCTCGAGTCAATGCTGAAGTACTGAGAGTCTCCGCTTTCATCTTTCAGGATCACATAATGAATCTGAGGATGACAAAGACAATAGCTGAAGAAAACACCAATGAAGAGGACATCAAATTCAACAAATGATAAATGCTGCTGTCTTTTACCATCCCATTCAGACCAGAGTCAAGGTCTGTCGCTGACACCTGAGCAACCGACGTGCCAATCTGTGCTCCTTCAGGAACCGTGGCCTCGTAGGTTGATGACAGGAAGAAAGGAACGTTGTCATTGACGTCTGAGCAAAGAAATAAAATGAAGCCGTTCAACATTTAAAATATATCTGATTTCCTAAATCTCATTGTTTTTGTTGAGTGAACACAAACTTCCATTTCTATAAGACCAGATTAAACTGGATTCCCCATGATAGAAAAAGAAAAATGAGGACAAGACAAAACCCAAAATCAAAAGAAAAACTAGGCGTCAAAGAAAATTTTGAAAGAAATTGGAAAAAGGAGTAAGATGAGAAGTCCAGATAAATAATGAAAAAGAAAAGTCTGCGTTCTAAAGACCATCAGAAGGTTAAGTTGGACTGTGTTTCCTCTTGCAAAATTGAATTATTAGTGGGGAATTATCCTCCAAACACTCTGAAGTGTCGACAAAGAAGCTTCTCAGCTCACTTTCAAGCTCCGCTAAGCCAATTAGAGCATCTAGTGAGGGTTTGTTCAAAGCCAATCAAAGTCCGGAAGTGTTTTCTCCTCTTTGCTTCCATGTACCCACCTACACATGCTGATTGAGAAATGAGTCACTGTAAAATGAGGTAGCATGGCGCTCACACCGCCACGCCACTGATGTTTTAATCTTTTCCTTTTCTTTGCAGAAACCAGTGAGAAACCTTGTTCCTCTCTTTGCTCATCTGTTTCTATCTCCATCACTCATTATAACTGTTTCGGTTGCATCCTGATGGCTTCTATACTCCTGCTTGCTAAAGATAAATGGAGATGTGTATATATAATTAACATGAACTCTTCTTCTGTGGTGGTTTAAAGGTATCAGATCTAAGAATCTTTGATGTAATGTGATATATTCTCACCCAGCTCCAGGAATATTTAAAACCTTTTGAAATTTCCAATGACTGGCATAAAATGAGCAATAAAACATTTGAATCTAAAAGGATAATATTAGAAGCTTTTAAAAAATTAACATGTTTTAATTTTGCCTTTTAAAAAAGTATAATAAACATCTAAAATCACCACCTCACTTGACCTTCCTTGACTTGACCTTGGAATGTTAGCCATAAATCTTTAAAGAGCCTAAAGTTAGAGTCTAAACACAGTTTACACAGTTTTACCTGTCAAATTAACGTAGACAGAAGTGAAGGACGCGAGTGGAACAGCAGCAACATTCTGCACTCTCACTCTCAGCGTGAAGAAACGAGTTGTCTCATAATCGAGGTTCTCAGCCACCAGGATTGACGCTGAACCGTCCGCTCGGTTTGGTTTGATGTAAAACCGCACCGGCATGTTGGTCTCTGGTACCTGACCCTCCTCCAGATTGTAGGTTACCCGTGGATCACCCAGAGGAGATGTCGCCTTCACGGTCTGACATGCAAAAACAGAACAGGGGATTAGTCGGTCAGTAGATTTTATTACATGAGTTTACATCATGCATGATATTTTTACTAAAATATCATGTCAGATTTACGATGTAGCGGTGATAAAACATTTGTATTTACCTGGAAACAGAAATTAAGGAAACTGACACAAAGACATTTTAACAGATGTGAAAAAAAAAGGTTTCTTTGGCTTGTCCTGTTTAATTCAGTTCAGTTTTATTTATACAACACCAGGTTTCTACAACAACAAGTCCAATTTACATCCTTACTACATATTTAAAGTTAGTTATGTAAAAGCATGTCATTCAATTGCAAATAATAATCAGATTCAATAAGTATTGCTTGATATTAATATTTGCAAGAATCCAGTAAGCAAAAACAATCAATAAAAAACAGAAGATGTCAAAAAATTATACAGATCATAGTTACTTTAAAGGTTTATGTGATTTTTCAGTACGCATGTGTTAAAAACTTCCTTAAAAGAAGCTTTAGGAGCAGTGCAGCAGCACAGCAGAGAGGGACAATTCAAGCTCTTGGATTATTATTTCGATTCTTTTTAAATGCATCTTTTCAAAGATGAGTAAAACTGTTGAATGACGACCAGAATGCGGATCATCACACAGACTGATCACATGCAACACACATTAAAAAGAATAGAAGATCTTTTTATCCAGCCACTGAATTGTTCAGCTTCTCGGACTTCTGAGAGTTGCTTTTATGCTTCAAGTTTATTACACAGACATGCACATTTCTCAAACGCATACTCAAACAAAATCCATCAAAAAAAACCCGAGCCAAAGCGAACTGCAGCTGTTTTATAATAACATAATGTTATCACACAACAGCTGGTGTCAACACCGGGGTGATTCATTTTTTAAACAGCTTTAACAGCCCTTGGATCTATGAAATATACCACACATGGAAAAAAAAATGACACTCTGAAATACACAACCACATTTCAAAGAATGCTGCTTTTCAATGGTCAGAGCAGCAGCTCGGTCCTTCTATGGAAACAGCTCTTGAGGAAGCACTTTACCAAAACACCTTAAAAGGTTTGAGTTTCTGCTTCACTGAGGCTTTCTGTTAAGATTTGATTTTTACAAGATACGTATTTTAATCAGTGTACAGTATGTGAGAGTTAAGTTGCCTTGACCTGGACAACAACAGATGAGCCGTTAAGATGTTTTTTTTCTTCTGAGGAGCGAGTAAACTGACCTTGAAGAGACTAAGTGTGTTCTTGTTTTGCCTTTTGTGGTGCATAATTGCAGTTTCATTGGAGGAACTTGTGAATGAGTGAAGATTGGTTTAAGGTTAGACTAAGGTTAGGCAATTACATGTAAGAGATCCAGTAAAAGGAAATTAATACATCAGTGTACTTTCCTCTGTAGTGATGGAAAAAAAAACGTCAAGCATTTGTGCCTTTGTAAGAAAAAGCTTTTAAAATCTTTGTCCTTCAAGATCACAAAGTCAAAGCCATGTCATGGAAGGATTGCATTTTTCATGGCTGAGTGAATCCAACTTACTTTACAGAAGTGACCTAGTCTGCACACAAACACACACACGCACACACACACAGAAAAAACCTGAGAAATTTAGCTATCATACTGTATGTTCATATCTAGCTATCACATGTTCATATCTAGCTATATGTTCGACTCTAACCTCTTTACAACACATTGAACGTTATAGTCCACTCATGTATCTGTAGCCTGCGGGACTCTGTAACTTAATATAATTTAATTCTGAATACGGGTGTCATGCTTTAACGTAATGAAGAAATTGGATCCTTTTGGCTCTGACTGTAATTCACTTTACCCTTTGAGCTGCAAGTTTAACATGTGTGAAAATTAAGCCAACTGGTTTTTATCAGCAGCACCGTATAACTTACAGCTCGCCCGTGTGATGTTTCCATTATTTAATACATGAATTGGGTGTCGAAAAGAACAACCAATGACCAAGTTCTAGTTTTTAAGTTAGATAAAAGTTAAACTCTCTGCATTTTTGTTGTTTGTAACTAGATAAACTGGTGGAAAACAATAAATATGTTGAACATCCCTAATTCCCACACTAATCCAAGCAGATGGATAAAGCCCCCACACAACTGAAGATCTTGTTTACCCAGGTAGTATGTTAATCAGGATAAACTAGAGGTTAAGCTGTCTAAGTAACATAAAGCTAAGCGACAAAAAAAATCCACAATTTCTAGAAGTCAGCACTTTCCAGCGCAAAAAATAAAAAAAAACATGGAGCTGGTGCTGAAGTGTGAGACTCTGTCTTTTGGAAATGTGAGAGAAAACAAATCCTACAAGCTGTCAACTTTCTATTTCAAAAAGTTTCAGAAAATACAATAAATTTCAGCCTAAATCTAAACAACCTCTATCATCATGAGAAAACTGGAACTAAAGAGAAGTCAGTAAACATCAGACAATAAACTATAAGCAGAAACCAAACCTGGTGTCAAAACATGACCTGAACATGACAGAGCCACAGACCAATTTGTGACAACAGAACCTTAAAATATTTTATATTTGCATACCAGCTGCTCAGCATACCTGCACATCTAGAAGTCTTAGACTATTCTGTGAAACGGACACATGGATGCTTCGTGAGCAATCAGTGCATCCTTCCGATCAAGGTGAGCGGAATCAAGTCTAGCACAAAAAACTAAAGCACAGCACAGCTCAACCAAAACACAAAGCCATGACCTCTGAACAACTCTAAATATTGTTGTTAACATGTTTCTCCTGAGTGAGAAATGCTGTCGGCCACTTCAAACACCGAAACCCTCTCAGACCTCGATTTCTCAACATCACGTCTTTGTCCATCTCTCAGCTTCTTGGAAAGACGCACCGACGAACACAAAGACTCCTGATTATAAATAAAGTTTAAATTATGCCAAGAATCGATTTCCAAGCAACCCCAATTTGAGTTACTGTCACCATTTCAGATAATGTGACATTAAAAGCATTTATTATTTATTATCTATTCAGTCAGTGACTCAGCCCTCCAGCAGGCCGAGGCAGCAGAGAGCGTGGAATCAGCTCTAATTACAAATCATCTCATTAGACATCGTTGCAGAGTGCAAAAGCTAAACTGATCAGTGTCTGCCATCTTCTCCCACACAGATTACCGCCCGTGGAAAAATGGCGAGGGATCACTCACAGCTGGTACGGCTCATGCCGTGAGGCAACAGCTGGAATAGAGTTCATCCCTTCAGCTTCAAATACTAAAAGTTAACAGCTCCTAAAAGGAGTTAAGCGGGTAAACGGGGTCAAAGAAAAGTTTTCACTTCTATTCTTTTGAAAACAAATGTCACACCTACAATAAACTGTGATGGAATTCTTGCGTCTGACTCCCCAACATCATGTATTATATCTTGTCATATTTATCTATTTGTTTTCATCTAGCGCTAATGGGCTGACACATTTTTTCTCATTTATTTATGATAAAATATCACAGTTCTTATGTCTGAAGGTCCCAATTTAAAAATCGTAACCTTTTTTTTAGGCTACCTGTCAAAGCGGGACTGATGTGCCTCTGTTGTGCCTCCCAGCATGTTGTTTGTGAGGGACCGAGGCAAAATGTTTTGTGTTACAGCACTATACATCATGCTGGTGCTTGCGACCTTGTCACTGGTTCACTGGCTGCCTCAAATAGACCTGCTATTTTGGAGGTGCGGTGACACAGTTGTCAGGCCATCACAATTTCTTCCTTGTCAAAGTCCTTCCAATCCATAAGCCGGCCCATTTTTACCACTTCCAACACATCAACTTCAAGATTTGCCTGCTCACTTGCTGCATACTGTGTTCAATCTGTTGACAAGTGCCATTGCAGTAAGGAAATCATTGTTATTTATCTTCCCTGCCACTGGTTTATACAATGCTGCTGATCAGTATATAGCCCATTTCAGAGCTGACAGCTGAGTTGACTGCCTGTATATTTCTCGTTATGGCATTCTTAATGTATAAGGAGAACAAAGTGCAGGTTAATAACAAAAGCTGGGCTATAAAACTGGCCATAAAGCCATTTAAAAGTTTCTAATCACAAGGAAAGTTTGCAGCCAGTCTGGATTTTTATTTGCAACCTTATTTCAAATGTTACTGTTTAGATATAAAGTCATAGACCTTTTGTTTCTTTCTCTTCGTTGTGCTATAAACAAGTGGCTGTTTTCCCTGTGCTTTCAACATCCACATGGTATAAGATTCAACCAATTGAATCAAGCTTTTTTGATTTGCACTATTTTAACAACAGTTACTCAACTTGGTATCTAAAACTATGGGAATCTGACCATGCTGTCAATGCTGCACCTCCCTTTAATATCCTGGATGGCTTTATGACTATCTAGACAAAATCGACTTCTCTTGATCTAAAGTGAAGTCAAGTTCTGGACTGATGCATCTCCAAACAAGCAGATAATCGGTATTCTAAAGTGTTTTTACAAAACGTCTGTAACAACAACAGACAATATTAAAATGATGGTAAAGGAGGCTGGAGGAAGTCAGCTGATGAGGAGACTATTATAACATAAGCAGGAACTAACAGCTTGTTGATATGGAGATTTAATACACACCACCTTCCACCTCTGCAGCATCGTTCTCCTCTACCTTGTTAACAATGTGATTAACAGACCTTATCAAGGCTGCTAAATTTAAAACAACAGTTCTTCCTCAGAGCAATTAACACCACAGAGGAAATGAGGAAGGAAGGAGGAGGAGGAAGAGGAGCAGGACATACTTCAGCTCTTTCAATGATTTGTAGGGGTTGTCATTGTGTAATGATTAATATTAATAAAGTGAAGTTATTGGTTCATGTACGGTATGTCCTACCTGAACTGAAAGACACTTTTTAAGTCAAGTTTTGCTTCTTTGTTGAGTTTAATGTTGTTTTATTTGACTGTATATATTTGGCAGCTTTAGATCATTTCAAAATGAGAATTTTATAGATGTGGATCAAATTGAACATTTAAAATGTAACATACCATCAGAGATTGATGAGCTGATTAATGAGAAACTAATTTTTGGAAGTCTGAGAAGTGACACGCAATATTCTGCCACTAAATGTCTGATCAGATTTCATCAAAACTGCTACTTGAAGTAGTTTTTTTTTTTTTTAAATCTACATCTTCTGATAGTTTTTTTTATTTCTTTTACATTTGTACCTCAATATCTAATCAAAAATACACACAAATATAACCAAGTAGTCCAAATCTTTAAAAAGTGTGTTTGTTCCCCCTTTTGTTTTTTTGAAACTTTGCTCATAATAATGTCAAAACACTTCCGTTTTTCGGATAAACCTGGAAATAAATCAATTTAATTACTAGTTTAAAAAGTTCAAATCTCTCCTCAGACAAAATATCTTGTTTTATTATGATCGGTGTTTAAGTTCAATCTTAATACATGGAATTAATTCCTGTTTGCAGTTCAGCTCAGTTTTACAACTTCATTTATCAGTTCATCATGAGATATATCCTTTAGAAACAAGATGTTAAATAAAGCTATAACATCATGTAATAAATATCACAGATTTTGTCTTGTTATTTGTCATTCTACTTTCTAAAATCTGTTTGTGTCTCTTATTTTGTTTCCATGTTTACATAAGCAAAATGTGGCTGAATTCCAATAAAGCTCTTGTTCACACAGTTTTCTGTTTTTGTTGTTAGAGAGG
The DNA here is from genome assembly GCA_006937955.1 of Pachypanchax playfairii. NCBI lineage: Eukaryota > Metazoa > Chordata > Actinopteri > Cyprinodontiformes > Aplocheilidae > Pachypanchax > Pachypanchax playfairii. The sequence continues at coordinate 3,552,004 of SSNP01000010.1, read as the reverse complement.
AAGAAATTTCAAGCTAATTACCTCTATTTCTAATTTATTGTCACTTTCAAAGCACTACAAAACACTAATTCTATCAATGTCATATATTCAATGTCATGTATATTATATTTATGGCAAAACATGTCGTTTTTAAAATTACAATTAATATTTATATTCACATAATTCTGATTCTAATGCAATGCTGCTCCAGATGTTATGTTTTTATCTATTTCTTTTAAATGTGATTTATGAGCATTTTTTTCTGTAATTATTTAAAAACTACAGTTTTAAGAGAGAATCTGTCTCTTAGGGAAAGTATCATGAAGAATCTGTAACTGCTGCTTCATCACCTTCTTCTTCTTGTCAATAAACCTTATAAAAAGACCAAAATCAAAAAATATGTGAGTTTGTTTTAAACTGCTTCATTCTCCTACATTTGACTCCCACTCCTCCCACCATCTCTCTCTCTCTCCCTCCTCCCTCCATCACACAGTCTCTGTCGGGTTAAACACAGTAATTAAACGTCTGTTTTTCGGAGGTGATGAGAGTCCATTGTGATGCTCCGACAGCAGGTGTAATTTTCTCCTTCTCCTCAATCATCTCTGACAGATGGAGCTGTGGGTGGACCAGCCTCCAATCATCACCAGCATTTTCAGCGCTTTTCAGTAAAAAACGCAGGGTCTAAAAGAAGCACAGCAACACACACACTCAATCACACACTCGCACACACCCAACAACTATTTGAAAACTGACTAACCTCCATGAAATCGAGCAGCTGGAGGGTGAAAACTCCTCCACCTTCTAAACCAGCAGCTTAGGAAAAGAGAGCAAATTAGGATGGAAGGATCAAAAGAGGAAAAAGGAAAAAAAAAACCCTGGAGGTCTACAAGCAATCTATGTGTGGTGGTTAAAGTGAGTCAGGTAGACTCGGGGAGGGTTTGTTGTTTACTCTGCAAAAAACTGTTTGAAGGGACCCAGCTAAACGTGCTGACACAGAGACAGAGAGAAGGAGGGAGGGATGGATGAGCGGAACAGGAAGAAGAGCAGGAAGAAGAGGAAGAAAGAGAGTTTCCAGCTTCCTCGGGGTGCTCTGCAAAGGCATGAAGAAGGATGTAAAGTGAAAGAGAGTAATTTCTCTGCTGTAGGAGAACAACTGATTTGAAACATTCTTCTCTCACCCTCTTTTTTTTTTGCATTAGCTTTCCCACCAAATGTGAGACTTTTAGAGCTTCCTTTAATGATCAGCAGGGCTAATCAGCAACTTTTAAGACAAATACGTTTTTATGAACACAGTAACATAAAGAAAATGGATAAAAAATTTAAAAACAACCCAGAATCTTGTCCTCATCATGGTGGTGTAATCAGAACACATTCCTTTAGGTGTTGTTTTCAAATATTATAATTTAGACTTGGAGCCAGATGCAGCGCTGCCAACAACTTTAAATGGAAAGCAGCTAAAGCCTCTGGGAAAGACACTAAATGTCAATAGTCAGCGCCATGTGAGAATTTGAATATTCATTATGTCATCATATTGTATTCCTTTTCGACCTACTTTCAGCTGGTGTCAGCTCTTTACATCTGTTTGCTGCTCTGCTGCTCTGTGCACACATATATTATTTCTCTATAAATCTGTTTTCAGATGTTCATATTTGATTGACAACAATGCAAAAAATATAAGCGATTTCATGAAATTTGTCCCATTAAAACAACATATTAAAACACAGTTGAAAAATCGCAGTGGACCTCAACCTGGTACCTGGGTGGCACCTACGATGGTCATGGGTGGGCTGGTTCCTGGTGGACAGGTCCCCAAGATGTTGTTTCCTCATAGCAGCGTTGAGCCAGATGTTTCTTAACGTACCTCTTTTATTTATTCATAAAACTTAAACTCAGTTAAGAGGCAGTATTAAAAGAAAACATTCATTTTGTGTATATAAGTGGAGGAGTGGCGTGTGTGTCACTGTGTAAATGTCATTTGTCACTGTTTTTAATTTTTTTTATGGTGTAAAGTACTTTATGTTGTTTTGATGTATGAAAAATGCTTTATAAATAAAGTTAGAGTTGATTTCATGAAAATCCGGTCTAAAAGCTGTAATCTGAACGTTTTGAAACATTTTAGAGACGAATGCAGTTTGTGTTCAACAGACACCCGCTCAGTGTGACACTAAACTAGCTTAAATCTCTGGATTTTAGTGATGTGGCTTCTGACTCACCACAATTTTGGCATCTCGGATGGTGTTTTCTGGCACGGTGACCCAGTACTCTGGCTGCTGCCATTGCGGTGGCTGGTTGTGGACGTTGGTGATGATGACTGTTAGTTCTACGGAGCTGCTGCGGTTTCCTCCATCTGATGCTATGATTTGCTGGTTGATCCTGGATGTCTGTAGGAATTACAGAGAATTACAAATTCTTTAAAAATTTCAGAAAGCAAACTTTGTGTTCTGAATAGCTCGCTTTGGTTTGTACATACCAAACGGTGATGTATGAGGATACAAATTAAAAAGGATAAAGATGTTCAAGGTGTTTTAGAAGTTTCAGGGAAAAAAAAAAACTTTTGAAAAAAAGATGAAGGTGAGAAAGTCTTTGTAAAGTGGTAAAGAAGTCATCTTCAGTGGGGATGATTTAATGGGAGGAGTGACAACTTGAAGTATTTATGTCAGGAAAAATACAATCACAGACTGCTGCTTTCAAAGACTTCAGTAAAACATCTCGCTGCAGTGAAGAAAAGATCTGAAGAAAATGCGAGAATTGTATTTCTGACCTGTGATATGGGGTGGTTGACGTAAATCCAACCAGTATTGGGGTTGATCTGCAGGTAAGCCAGTTTCTGATTGGACAGAGAGTAGGTAATAGCTGCATTGCTCCCCTGGTCATCATCATGTGCTGCTGCGCGCAAGAAACTAGTTCCTACTGGCGAGTCCTCTCGCAGGAAGTCTTAAAGGAACAGAAGATTTACAATAGACACATAAATAAAACGGATATTACCCATGATGCACCAGCTCCATCTCAAAACCCTGAAGACTGATTTTTAATGACATTTGACAGAACAGAGTGTAACATCATATTGTGTAATGGTAAGCAGAGATTATAATAATGGGAACGGAGCATTGTGATGTGTCAGCAGAGTGTCACCTCATTTTGTCATTTCTGGGTCTCACTTCACAAAGTCAACGCACACATTTTTAAATTTATGAATATAACCTCCAATCTTGCTGACTGCAGCGTATGTCAGTGCTGATCAGACAACAAACACAACAACTCCAAAGGAGGTTGGCTGCTGCGTTTCCCTCTGTAATACTGCATTTCCAGCATTATGTCAATAACAATGTTGTTTCTATGTTTGTGGGTCTTGGTGGATAAACATCAACCAATCAAATGCATCAGATGCTGCTGAGTAGAATGTGTTTCCAAGAGAAACAACCAGGAGCAGCAAATCAAAGTTTTCAAGTCTTTAATTCTGAATACCACTTGGATCATAATATACTTTGTTTTTAGTTTAGGTGTTCATGTCAAAGTAACATTATTTTCCCTCTAAATTTTAGTTTAGATGTTAATTGATTTATAAATACAGCATTTTTACTTTTCTTTTTTAAAAACTGTCAAGATATTTTGGGTTTTTTTTTGTCAGAAAAGTTGACAACACAGAAAAGAGACAAACATCCAAACTGTGATATCTTCTCTGGAATATTGTTTTAATATAAGATAACAAAATAATTCTATACATAAAAACATTTTATATACATATTTCACAAGTTTTGGTTCATATATCATTTATTTAGACCCTAAAGTTTGTTTTAATTCAACTTATTTACATTATAAAAGCCAGAATCTGCATTTTTTTTCACATTTTCTCTAATTCAGTTTACCACTGAATTTCGTTTGTAAATATAATATCTGTTTAAAACATGGAAAATATATTTTTGTGAAAGTGTGCTATAGACTGATGCGGCTTGAGTTTATCTTTTCTTTGCAAATATTTACTGGAAATACTCAATATTTTCCCAAGTGTTGAAAGTCTATCCTAAATTTAATTGCTTTCATGTTCATCAGAAAGTTGTTTTCTTGCCAAAGGACAGTTAACTTCACAGTAAACAGATTGCTCGGCAGGAGAGGAAAATTCTAAAAATGTTACGGCTAATAGAAGGTAAAAAGAAGTTGGTTATCATACTGTTATCATACTGTCCCTAAGGCTCCAAACCTTTGCACAGAGTTTAATGTCAATAAAGACTATACAATTAATATAGAGTCAACTGAGAAGGAAAAAGTGATTTCTAGTAAGAGTCCTCTGCAAACAGCACACAGACTTCCACTAACCAGCAGTAAATGAATGCATGTCCCAGAAACATTTAAATCCGCTTGTTAAATAGTTAATGAGCCACTCTGTGCGTTTCCGTAATTGGACGCAGAGAACTTCTGACAAGACGGTTATCAAAACAAATATTTGCACACACAGTAAACAACACAAACCCACAGTGGCTGGCTGCGAATATTTTAACAGTCCTAAAAGCTTTCCAGGATTACAAAGATGGAGATTAGTAGACGGAAGTATAACAAACATTTAATTTTCATTTCACCTGTTCCTTCCAAAACCACTTGTGCATGGAACAGGAAGTGGACGGTGAATCTACACAAGTTCATAGACTTTAATAAATGAAAGTTAAGCTGAATATTAGACTAGGAAAACTTGTTCTGAATAGTTAGTAGTAGCAGTAGTAGTAGTACTCACACTGGTAGCGGCTGTTTTCAAACTTCGGGTCGTTGTCATTCTCATCTGAGATCAGCACTGTGATCTGACAGATTCCGATTAGCGGCTCTTCAGCCTGATCTGTGGCTGTCACAGAAAGTGTGAACTCCCTCTGACGCTCCCGGTCAAAACTCACTGCTGTTGTTATCACACCTGATCGAACACAAGAGTCGCATTCAATTCAGCCATATGACACACTTTTCCTATAAGAGCTGTCTGCATCTCATCGTGAAATATTTAATGTTAGAAAATGTATTTTGGCACAAACAGTGGTGAGATTGAAAGCTGCAGAACTCACCAGTGTCAGGATCAATTTCAAACCCAGACGATACTCCATCTCTGTGCATGATGCCGTATTTGACCTCACCGTTCACTCCTATGTCGGCATCATGGGCCTGGACGTGCAGAACAAACGTCCCTGGTGGCTGGTTCTCCAGAACAGCTGCATTGTAGTTCTGACACTAAAGACACAAGCATCTCAATCAGAATGATGAACTTGTAGTTAATGTATTTTTATATGAATGTAGAAAAATACATAAAGATGAATTCCGTCACCTCGTCGAACACGGGCTTGTTGTTGTTAATGTCATTGATTCCAACGATGACCTGAGCAGAGCTGCTGAGTGGATAGGGACCACCGGACGCATTATCGTCTGTGGCAGTGATGTTGAGGACGTACTGTGGACCTCTGAGCCTTGGAGGTGGACTCCGCCGCAGCTTAATGATGCCTGTGTACAGAAATTTAAAAGCAGCTGCACTCAGATATGATTTACACAATTGCTGCACTTAAGAACCAGTTAGAAGCATTCATATAATATTTGAATTTAGTTATATTTCTTGAAGGACGACAGTTCATGACAGAATCTGTTTTCGTTTTTAGTCAGTGAAGATGAGAATTTTTCCTATTTAAAATAAAAAATGAACAATACAATTATTTCTGTTTTTATTTGCTTGATGCAAACAAATATTTTTCATTTCATAGCCTGAACACTGGAAGTGTTATGGATGAGTATAAATAACGACAGACATGTTGAGGTGCAGATTAAACGCAATGCTGTGATGTTCTCGGGTCTGTAGGTCAACAAGCTGTCAGCTAAAGCCTTCATAAAAAAAAAAAAAAAAAAAAAAAAAA
>SSNP01000010.1:3484088-3546139 GCA_006937955.1 Pachypanchax playfairii | reverse complement strand
AAAAAAAAAAAAAAAAAAACAGAAAACAAACTTCATCATTTTAACTCAGGTCTAGAACAAATTTTATTGTTTTTTTTTTTTTTTACTAACAATTGCTTCTGCATTAACATAACAGAGAGAAGCAGCACAAACAAACATGCAAACAAATAAGCAGCTTTGGTAGCAACATGAATATAGACACGGATGCTGGGAGGGCGCGATCACATCTACATGAAAATACTTCACAGTGCTTTGAAGTGACAAAGCAGAGCAGTCGAGCAAGCCAGAGGCCATCTGCTGCATGAGTGCGCGTGTTCGTGTGTGTGTGTGTGTAAATGAGAGTCTTAATGTATCATTTATGTGCAAATGTTCACATTCATATCTGTTTGGGCATGGATGCATGTGAACAATGACACAGTGCATGATGGGTGAAAAGACTACATCAAAGTCCACAAAAACTGAGGACAGTTACAAAAAAAGTTTTAAAAGGGATCCTGAAACAAATTGTGTTTTTTTAACAGTAAAAAAAAAGAACCTGCTTAATACTGTAGCTTTCATCATTCTTCCTCTATAACAGCTAAACTCATGCAATATGTTTTGGTTCCAGCATAAATTTAGACAATCAAATCAAAAGCTCAAAAACTATGTATGAATTTCATTTCAAGCACAATGTGATATTTGAATTAACATAAACTATACTGCATTTTATTTTGAAGAATGACCAGATCTGGGAAGTGCAACAGCTAAACAGGTTGGAATTACTGCTTTTTATAAAAGTACTGAATCATTTCTCATTTCTTTGAAAGTTTAACTCTTCTTCTTTTATCCCAGTCTTTCCTTAATTATAAGCACGGCCTGCATAAAAAGCATGAAAACAAATAGGGTTAGTTTTTGTCATTTTGGCCATGTAGAACAAAATAAGTGACCTTTATCTGACAATTTTGAAGCTTTTCAGACATTTTACTGCTACTGGGGTTTGCCGCCGTTTGACCACTGTATTGCATCAGGTTAAATAAAAAAGCGCTCTACACTCCGCCTAGTGGTTACCCGCATATTGCAGAGTGCGGCCGCGTCGGGTTATTTTCAGAGGACGTGCACAAACAACACTCCAACTATGCTAGGCAGCCATGATACGTAGGCGTAGTTAAAAGCACGTATATCCCGGCCTTTAGATAAACATTAAGCTGCAAACACATTTTAAAACATGAATAGTTTGATTCACTTGAGTCTAACTGAAAAAAGTTTTCTCCTTACAAGAACTGCACAGATGCACAACATATAAACACAATTCTTTCAATTACTACAGTCAATGATACAGTAAAAAATACATAAGATGGAATTAGTGACTAAATAAAGTTGTTTGGACAAGTACTTCATAAAATATGTTTCATGTTACATTTTTGGTTTTAAAAACACACAAACAAGTGTTTGCTTTTTCAGCTCTTAAATCTGATCTAGTCCTCACAAAGATAGGAACACAGGTATTTAAATGAGTCAACCACATGAGGGACACTGCAGAGCAGCAGAACAGTTTGTGTGTGAATGCTGTATTCATGCTGTATTCATGTTTTTTTTATTTATGCATTGTCTGAGTGTGTCATCCAGGGGGTATACTGGCCTCATTAATGCCACCATACTTTATCCCTAAATAGTCGTTGCTATGGAAACAACCACTTTGCTTTGTATGAACGTGTGGGTATAAGTGATCTGAATGCTGCTTTGTGTGTGTACATGTGTTACCGTGATTGTTTATCTTGTTTGTGTGCTTTCGACTCACTAACAAATAACATGTTAACATTTATTACTGTCCCATCAGAGGCAGAGAGAGAGATGAAGACATATTTTTATAAATGCTTCCACAAATAAAACTTTGTCTTAATGTTAAATCTGCTTCTCACACTTACACATTTACTTTCTCATGTTTTACTAAAGAAAACATTTCACTTTAAAAAAAAAAAATCAACTATATCTTATTTTCATCTGGACAGAACATTGAATTACAGTCCAGATCCAGTTGTTGGATGTTTTAAATCAGCATCTTTTTCACTCTCAGCGTTGTCAGTTCATCTACTAGTAGAATCTGAACCATTCTTTTTTGTAACTAACCTTTCTGGTTGTCCAGCTGGAAGTTGCTGTCCTCATTACCACCAGTGATGGCGTAGGAGACACTATCCCCATCTGGGTCATTTGCATGAACAATGGCAACCAGTGTGTCAGGACCAGCATCTTCACTGAGGAAAGTCTTATAGCTGATTGTTAAAAAAAAACAAAAAAAAAAACAGAAAGAATTTAACATTTTCTGCATGGAGAGGGCATGTAAAAGAGAAAAAGAGGGTGGAGCCTAAAAATACTAATTCATAGAAGACTCATTAAGTAAAAAAATAATCAGAATACAGTAGATAGATACAAGAAAACAAAGACTTATCAAAAAGTAACAACAAAGTAAGGAAGAAGTTCACTGAAAATAAATACAAATTTATAATGTGCAATAACTAGCAGTGTGAGAAAAGAAGTGAAAATGAAGTGAAGACAGACGGAAAAAAACAACAGCTTTAAAATGACATTCTGATAAAAAAAAACACCTTAATTATCAGATTTACTATGTGGGTGACAGAGTCAGACGAGTCAGACAGAAGGAGAGAAACTGAGAGAAGTTGGCTGCTGATGTTCATTATCAACCGAAGTCAAATAAGAAATGCAAAACTACAAAGTTGGCCAAAAGTACAAAAATAGATAGATAGATAGATAGATAGATAGATAGATAGATAGATAGATAGATAGATAGATAGATAGATAGATAGATAGATAGATAGATAGATAGATAGATAGATAGATAGATAGATAGATAGATAGATAGATAGATAGATAGATAGATACATTTTAAAAAACAGAGTGAGTTTCTTACACGCTCTGGGAGAAGACTGGGGCCTCATCGTTGCTATTGGCAACACGGATGCGGACAGATGCTGTCCCAGTGCGAGAAGGCATCCCTGCATCCACAGCAACAACAACAAACTCATAGATGTGATTTGGCCTCTCGTAGTCCAGGCGATGGGCGGGGCTAACAACACCTCCGGATGTGATGTCGAAATCTCCACTTGGAATGTAGTAAGAGAGCTCTGAGTTGACACCTGAGTCACAGTCACGAGCCAAAACTAAAGATAATAGAGAAAAGAGAGAGAAGTAAAATGATGTTGAGGGAGATGATGGAGTGTGAGAGAGTTTGTAATGTTGGCTGTCAGCCTAATAAAAGCAAAGCCTCACTGACTGTTTGATCTTCACCAGTCACCAGCAGCTATGACAGATGGCTCTGACAAACACACACATGCATATGCACACACACGTGCACATACACACCTGCACAATAACATCACCAGTATAATATTTTGATGTTGTGGTCACTTACAGGTTAAAGAGTTCAAAGTACACTCTACTGATGAGTTTGTGTGTGTGTGTGTGTGTGTGTGTGTGTGTGTGTGTGTTACCTTGGAGCAGTGAGGTTCCAGGATTGACGCTCTCAGGTATGTTATCTCTTGTGTAGATGGAATGAAGGAACTCGGGGGTGCAGTCGTTCTCATCTGTTATATGGACAGCAACCTGCAAAGAGCTTCATGTTGTAATTATTTGGTATTTGGATTAACTGTGAAACTCTGCAGGAGTTACAAGGTGAATTAATTGGGAGGAAAAAATGTCTTGCATTTGAGTTTTTTTGAAAAAGTACTTTTTTGTGACAAATTCTGTCACTGAACTTTAGCTTCATGCCACATCCTTATATAGACAGTATGATCTTTTTGTCAGAGAACAGACTTTGTTGCCTTAATTGTGGTATGACAAGCTGAAGAGATTTTGGCCTCGGTAAAACAATACACCAGATGTTCTCTGATGGAGAGGTGAAACCATTTCCATCCAGTCTGTTTCTCTTCGTCACACTTTTAAACCCTTTTAAATGTCGAGCCTCAGTGTCTTTGTCTCACCTCAGTTCGTCCCTAGTTCATATGCCAAGCAAATGGAGCCCATATAAAAAGGCTTACTTGTATTCCCATAAAGCCTGATTTAACTGGAGAGGTTGCCAACATAAACACCTGAGCACAGATTTCCTCTGCAGTACTGAACTTTCAGCACAACACCTGTTCATTTGGAACAGCAGGGCAGAAAAAGAAGAAGCTGAGGGGATTTAGATGCACGGCTGCCTCAGCAAATATGCATGGAATATATAGAAGGTTCAAGTGTAAACACTAAGATAACAGGCTATTATTTTCATGTCAGACCCAGCAAGTAATAATTCATTTTCCGAAGCAGAGCATTTTTAATAAAAAAAAATAGATATAAAGGAAACAAGGGAACAAAGTGTTTTTATTTTCATTACTTTAAATATAGAGGATGAAGCACAAATTACCCTGAGTGATGTGGTACAGACAGTGAGCACCTGTCAAGAGTAATTACTCACAGTATAATGAGCTCTTTTTGTTATCTGCAGAATATAATTCGTGTGATTTCTTCTTCATGAAAAGAAAAATGAAGCCAATTTCTAGCTTTCTAAAGGAAAAACTTACAGCTTAAATAGAAAAATGTCAATGTTTCCTGATGGGAACTGGGGACATAAAGCACTTCATAAAACACATTTGTCACCACAATTTCTGCATCAGGGTGACCGCGGCACAATCAGTTAGATCAGGGATAAGAATATGTAGTTTAACTTCAGATACAAATAGTGAAATAAAAATGTGTGTATAAATGTTTAAAAATGAATCTCACCTAATCACAATCTACAAATATAACATTTAGAATCTAAAATCTAGGAAATAGATTAATTGTTAACAAGTTTCATACATACATATGATGCACTGATTGGTTAAAAAAGATCTTATTTTGACAGCACCAAGTTACAGGTAATAAGAATCTTGTGTTGCAAGAAAAAAAATATGTTAATTGAATCTGATTCTTAAATTTCTTTAAAAAAAGTGTGTGTGCGTTTGATGCACCAGTACCGATACTGGTATCAGGTATCGGGTCCGATACATTTCTAATGTATTCGTACCGATACTTAAAATGCGGAAACTCTAATTTCACAGAAAATTTCAATTTTTCAGTTGAAATTTTACAGTTTTGGGGTTATTTTTTTTCATATTTATTTTATATTATTTTTTTATTTTATTTTATTTATATTTCATTTGTTGTAACAAGCAGAGAAGAAACTAAAACCTGTCTTCCAATTCATCACATTTTTAGTGTGGTAGAAGAATCGATATTGGTACTTTATGATCCAAGTATTGGTATCGTATCGGTTTGAAAAAAGTAGTATCGTTGCATCCCTGGTATGTGCACATCATTTATGGTAGATTGGATATTAGACCATAAATGCACGAGGCTGAGTACCACCACAATATGAGAGTCTTACTGTGAGCTGGTCAGTGACAAGACACTTTGTTTAACTACATTTATATCTGTGACATCAGAATATACACATTTTGTATTACTTTAGTTTATTAAATCTATAATGGGAGACTCTAGAAACCTCATTTAGGATGCAAATTGTTTTGGCCATAAGGTTTTGCGATCACTAAAATGGTTTGTTGCACCCTAACTTTATTTTATTAGCTTGACAACAAGCATTAGTGTAAAGATGTTAAAAACTGACGTCATGTTGGCAGTTTAAAAATGTCTGATGAAGCTAAAGGCAACAGAAACTGCAGGAGCAACATAAAATGACCCTTAACAAAGAGAATTCTTAAACACAACTAACAAATGCACACATATACACACACTTGCAGGGCCTTTACAATGAATTAGCCAGCCAAGCTTATAGAGCAGCAGTGGCCTTTGGGAGGATGTGGATAGTTTAGCAGCTATCTGCTCTGTCTAAGCCATCTGGAGAGCAGGTGATAATGAATTTCTCAGAGGTTTGCGTGGATGCACTGCACATGTTAGAGTGTGTTAGTGTGAATATGTAGCTTTTTGATTTATAAAGTCTGCAGAAAGAACGAGAGTCCATTGTTTGTTGCCTGGTTTAAATGCTGAACACTTCTGTTTGTGTGTATGTGTGTGCATTTCATCAAGTTTTCAAATTTATGGCTTTGAAACTTTATACTAAATTCTCAAGATGGTCTAAGCAGCATGTTTATCAGTTTCACGCCTGCAGAGTGAACACACTTGCAGAATAAACATTAAATAAAAGGGTTGCATCAGTGTCTCATCCAGTGGCGGCAGTTTTTTATTTCTCATTTGAAATTAATGAGTTTTTTTTTATCAAAGAGAAACATTCTAAACATGCTAAACATCCAGAGGTCAGCACCTTCAGATGTTTCTATGTACACAACTGGTGAAGATGACTTTTTTCAAACTAAAAAGGGGACTGTGATACTACTTACAACCCTGTAAGGCATTTAAGTTCACACATAAATCTATTGATAATGTAAGTCTGATGAATTAAATCAAACAATTTTGCACACAAAAATAAAATTGTGACTTATTTGACAGGAAATTGTTCTTTATGTGTTTGTGTTAGACTGAGGAAATGAAACTTGACAAAGTTCACAGGCAGCAGCGTGCTGTTTACACAGGCTATCAGTTGTCACTGTGATCACAGGTCAACAACTCTGTGACCTTGCACACACCTGACTTTATTTTGCACCGCGGGGGATCTGATCACAAGTGAACAGCCTTAACTACAGGTGTGAATGCACCGAGGTCACACTGAGATCAGATTTCTCAGACTCTGTGACTTTCAGAGGCATCCTGGGATGCATGCGACCATATCGTTTAGCAGGGTTCATGTTTTCCAGGTTTTATTGAGAGGCCACATACCTTGAGTGAAATAAAAACAAAACCAGTTAAGCTATTTATACAAGCAGATGCAACAAGGTGCATAATAGAAAGATTTAACCTGGGTAACATTTTTGATTGTTTTCATTGAAAACAGAAATGTTTATTTTGCATTATGACTGTGGAAGTTAAATCCTGTGATTGAGATAACAACAATAAATAAATAAAGTAGTTAAATGCAGAAAGACCAACTCAAACCAGTCTGCTATTTTACTTTCAATGTTCACTTTACTACATTTGTGTTATAATTTATAATAAGAGACGATTGGATAGTAACACTTTGGACTTGATACACATTCACTTGGATAATAGCTTGAGTGTTTGGCGGTGTACCTCTGCCACGCTGCTGAGGCTGGTATCGGTTTCAGAAGCTCGGACCTGCAGATTGTGGAGGTTGTGTCCGCTCTCATAGTCAACAGTTCTGGTGAGACTGAGTGCGCCGCTTTCTTGGTTGATGCTGAACAGATTTCCAGGATTAACCAGCAGCATGTAGGAAAGACTTTTCTTCTGGAAGGAGATGGCCTGAACCACAGCAACACTGACCAGAACAAAACATACAAATAAAAATAAAACAATTTTAAATTTTACTTTACATTTTTCTGTAATGAAAAATCTGACTTCCTTCCAATTTGACACTGAAACTGCCACGAATGCAAAAGAGATGCATTTTATTACTTGTTCCTGTAAATCTTGAGAATATTATATTTATTACTCATTTAAATTTGTCTTACTTCTGTTCTGCTAACCTATTTTAGACTGTATAAAGCACTTTGAATATCTTTACGTGTGAAATGTGTTCTATAAATAAACTTAGTTTATCTTGTCTTAAGTGTAAACATGACCACAGGTCATAGAAAAGCTGCTCTATATTTATGTTTCCAAACATACTTATAAAGAGAAGAGGAGCTGTGACACACTAGTTGAGCTCCAGCACTGAGCTCAAAGTCTGCAAGCTTCATGGATTATTCTGAGCTCAGAGACCATCTCAGGCTGGTTAATCAGTTTGATTAAAACACACATGCACAGTGAGACACATCTGAGGACACAACAAAAACTCAATAAAACGTTATAATGGTTGCAGAGACACACAAAAGCCACATGGTGAGCTGCAGCCACACACTGCTCACAGGGTGGCATGGATGCTTGGATATTAATACAATGTGCTTTGCGCCAGCAGCCCTCAGGGATTCAGCACACTCACACACACTCCTTCATGTTTATCCAGACCTCACTTTTAATAAATATTTGAATTTGCCACACTTTCAAATTCCCAGCCTCAGGCAACTCTCATACATCTGGGTCCTCTTCATCCACCCCGCTCTCTTCTTCTCTTCCTCATCCCTCTATTTTCTTTTCTCTTCTTCTCATCTTTTTCCAGACTTCTCCCATCATTCTTCTATCTTTCCTTTCTTCTTCCCTTTCCTCTCTTCTTTAGTCTCACTCTTCAGGGCTGATCTTTTCATGCATCACATGACATGCAAAGTCAAGGAAACACACACACACAAACATGCAGACTCACAAAAGCACAAATGCCAATTCACACAGTTTTTAGAGGGACATTTATATGAAGTTTGAACAAATTAGAAGAGTAAAACAGAAACTTTGGCTAATAAACACTTTACTTCTATAGCTGCAGAGCCAGTGCACATAAATATGCATCTACTGTGAACAAAAATTCAAATGCACTGCAGCCGAATGCTGCAAGATGCAGAACACACAGTAAAGTATAATAAATCTTGTTGACAACACATTATAAAACACACTCAAAAACATGCATATCATCAAACACTCAGAACACCTGAAGGCAGTTCAGTGTTTTAAGGTCCTAAATTTAACAAAATCTTTGACTGGTTTAACCAAAACTGTTGTGTTACAACCTGTTGACATTTTGCATGTGTAAAAAGGCTACGTCATACCTGATTTGTACTCCCTTTATGATCAAAGAGTCTAGTATAAAGTTTTTAACAGCTACAAGCTTCTAAACGTATAGCAAGAAAGTAGAAATTGTAAATTAGATTAATATACAATGAACATGTTTTCTAATTTTACTAATTTTAGTGAAATTTCTGTGATTGTCTCATTTACTCTTAGTGATCTATGTAGTTTATGAAGATGACAGACGGAATTCCAACATGAACAAAGCTTGTATATAATCATGTCTCAAGCTGTGGCCTGTTTAAGTGCACACATTAATTTTTAGTGGTTATGTTACATCTGCTTTGTACAGAAGTAACTAACTGTCCTTTCCAGCCTACGAACACATGGAAAGGTAGTCATGTTAAACAATTTTAAAAATACAATTTCTAAAACCCCTAAACTAAACAAAAGATCAGACTTGTGTCAGAACTCACGGTTGGCCAACAGGTGTGCTTTCTGGAACATTCAGGCTGTAGGTGGAGTTAGTGAACTGTGGCGGTCGGTATCCAGCAAGAATAGAAACAGTGACTGGTGGGCCTTTACGTCCCCGTCCATCTACTGCCTGGACCCTCAGCAGGTACTCCCTGCTTGGGGCAAGAGGTCGTTTTGTGTTTCTAATCACACCTGTGCGACGGTCCACCTCGAAGCAATCCTCACCACCTGTACACACCGAGATAAGAGCATCAGAGAAAGAAGGTCAAGCACTTCCACATTGAAACATCTTTTTAATTAATTTTTATATGTGATACAGAAAGCATGTGGCTAGTTGTTAGAATACTAAACTTTGCAAGATTTTTAAAAATGCATCACAATGTTGTAAGGACTGGTCTTAATCTTCTTCTTGATCGTTTTATTTATTTTAACGTCATTTCACATTATATGAAATCTGCTATTTAAATTATTTTATTATTAGTTTTTATCTTATTTTTTTCTGTACAGCACTTTGATTCTGTGTGGTTGTTTTAAAATGCAGTAAAAAGAGGGAAAGAAATATTGTATAATTATGTTGAGTGTTAAGTGTTGCTAATATTTAAAGAATGAATTAATTTAATTAGATTTTTTAACATAACTAACAATCATTTAGTGTTTCTACTTATCTGTTTAAAAAAAAAACCATAACTAAAGAGGTCCCAGCTGTTTTATTATGGAAAGCCAATTTGGTCAAATTGATGCTGGAGGGATGATGCGTGTGTGTTTATTTCTGTTTGCACTTTGTGAGACGGTTAACACTCTCTGGGGACTGAAAAATAAAAAAAAAAGGAAAAAGTGTGGGCTTATTTTCCACCCATGTCCCCCTGGGGTTAAGAGGCAGAACAAGTGAAGCAGGAGCAGGGATAAGGAGACAGAACAGAGCAGAAAAAAGTCAAATAAAAATAGTGAACGAGACGTTAGTTGATAGACAGAAGTGAAAAAAAAAATGATGAAAGAGAATGGAAGCAAACGGGATTGTAGAGGTGAAGGAGTTACATGAAGAATTATGTTGAAGAGATGAAAGAAGGAAAGCAAGCACAGAATCCCCAGCTGTTGACCAGAGGCTTCTGCATCCAATCTGTCAATCATTTCCTTCTAATTTAGAAATTTTACACAAAACTTTGTCTGAAACTCATTTAAAAACAAGTTGTTTGCAATTTGCATTTCAGAATTAGAATTAGATCCTTACTTGTAAAATCTTCTATCCACACTGATGTTTAACAGACTTTAGAGCTTATACAGATTTGTTTGGCTAAATACATCATCATATGGGAGGACTAATAATAAAAGAGTTCTATGCAGTGGTGTGGCTTCTTGTTTGGTAAACAACAAGAACGCTGCACATTGCGTGTCTATGTCAGTTAAAAATTTCAAACATCATTTAAAAAAAACTGACTTAATGTGATGAAATAAGACTGAAGTTTTTTACTTTATTTCATCTTGTGGCTATAGAAAAATGCAGAAACCTTAATAAGAAAGAAAATAGCTGTTTTTTGTACAACTTGATTTTCTGATTTAAATTTAATAAAACATTTTCCTTTATTCTCCAGCTACTTGACAATAAATGATCAATTTAAGCTGTTTAAACTGAATAAAATCACATTATCGCCAATAATGAGTTTCACATACACTCGGTGGCCATTTATTTAATGGAATGGTGCCAAAAACGGTTTTAATACAAAGTCTTGGATTACACATCGGTACACATGTAGTCACATTTTACGCCAAAGGGAAGTCAAAAGCTTTTAATATGAGAGCATTAAAAATTAGCTCTAAAAATATCAGTCTATTTCCCTCCTTCCTCCTTCCTTCTCCTTTTCTTTAAAAAATTGTGCAAAAAAAACCAAAAAACAGCCACCGGCACCCAGACGCCCACCCTTTAACTCACCCACTCACCTCTCCAGAGACTTTGTCATTATTCCCATATCTGGGAGCTTTCTTTGCCCCAGGGAGTGCTTAACAGTGCTGCTCTGTGTTGTTTATGTGTGTTATTTTCTCCCTCTGCCTCTTGACGGTAATTGAAATCCAACAAGTCAATTTTTATTTATAAATCACTCCCTTGAGCTAAACAGGTTTGTCACAGAGAGCCTGGCAGAGCAGTCATGGACCTAATTACAGATACAGTCGGCAGATAAAATAAGTGAAGAAATGACAGGTTTAGGAAAAAATCTACGGAAAAAAAAATTCTTTTCATATAGACTGATGTCAGATGGACTGTTAATGGATTATTTGAAACATGTTATTTTATGTTTGTTTTCATGAATGAAGATACTTTAGAAAATCTTAATTGTACTTTTGAGAATCTCGAGCGCTGCAGCTTAGATGAGTGTCATGCATCATGTTTGGGTGTCTTTTAGTGAACACAATAATAGCCTGTTAACAGGGCTGTAGAGTTTAAAAATTTCTCATGCATATTTACATTAAAATTAGGTTTATACAGCAATTTAAAAGAAGGAACGACTCACCATCCAGTAGATGGAATTGAACCTGACCCAGTGTTCCGTCTCGTTGCCTTGCTGACAGTCTGTAGACTATAGAACCAGGCGAGGCATCAGGACTGATGGTGGCCAGGTATGGTGATGGAAACATTCCCCACTGCAGGTCAGCCTGACTGGGCATGCTCAGAGTCAACCTACACAGGTACCACTCGTCACCTGACAAAATAAGAATACACAAACAGAAACAAAAACTTATTTACTATCAAAACTTCCTGTTTGTTGTGACATTTGTATCAATATCTGTGGTTTAGAGTTTTTAATTTACAATAAGGTGGTTTATAATCATGTTTATTTATATGATTTTTGCAGTTTTATAACCTCCACAGAGCTTTACAGTAATATTCTCTAAACTTTACTTATTTTTACACAGATTGAACATCACATTTAGAGGATGGATTTAGAAACTGGATGATAAAGACACCTGCAGTTTGTGTGCATAACATGATTTGTGCTGCTAGACTTTAAAAGACAAAAAAACACTTTTGATTATTATGATGATTACTCAGCGATCAACACATCTCATCATATTTTAAATTAATTTATTTTTAAGTGCTTCAGTATGAGATAGTGACTAAAAGGTGCTCTATCTGAGCTGATTAGAACATGTTAAAGCTTTAAAAGAATCTATTTGGACCATAATTTGTTCATAAAAGTTACTTTTATTGCTACTTTCTTTATGCTAAAATAAATTGTTTTTTGTATTTTAGCAGCTGCTTCTGTGCTGCAAACTGTTCCTATAGTTGCCACAGCTTTGTAGTAACAAAGCTCGTTAGCTAGCTACATCCTCCTTCTCAGACAGGGGTCTAAAAGAGGAGCAGCTCTCAGCCAAAGGGGACAAGGTGACATGTCTCTACATCTGTCATGTTTTCCCATGTTTCATCCTCACTTCACCACACAAAAAGACAGGAATGAAAGAGTGATGAGATGGCAGAGAGAAAAACAAAGCTGTTCTTCCAAAATAAAACAACAAAACTTTGAGAAGAACACACAGGTACGAGCACAGCAGGTGCTCCCATTTGCCCAGCAAAAATACACACATATATGCTTGTCATATCTACGTTTCTCTCTCTCTCTCTCTCTCTATCTTTGTGTTGCTTTTCATGTTGCCTAGTTCTGAAGAGGGATTTGTTCAGTTTGGGGGGTGCTTGGTGTGCGCTGTTGTTTTGACTCCTGTGTCGTTTCACGGCAGCACAGGAGACAACAGCCTGACAAGAGAGGAAACTTCACTTCAGAGAAACCAGAGAAGAAAAGAAGGATGAGGCAGTGACAGGAGAGGAGGAGAGGAGATAATAACACAACACACCAGTGTCTTTTTCTGTCTTTTTATATCACCTCAGAAGGTGTGTCAACAAACTGAGAGCAGCAGAGGGAGAGAAGAGGCAAAGGGGGAGATGAGGAAGCTCAGGTCCCTCTACTCATCAATACAAGCAGCAAGAAGGGAATTAGTGTTGAAGAAGGAGAAATTAATGGAAAAGTGAAGAGATATGAGACATAAAAGAGGAAGAAAAATAAAATAAAGATGAAACGTAAACAACCAAAACAAGTACACAAGAAAAAAAAAGAGATATGAAGACAAATAAATGAAGAAATAATTAGGAAAATACATTTAAAAGTAATACTAACAAAAATATTACTCATTTCACTCCTTTTGGAAGCTAATAATTTCAACTAGCTTTTTTTTTCCTCTAAAACAATTTTACAGCAACAACAGTGAACAGAAGAACCTGTATGTCTGAAATTATCAATACAATTCTATAGCAGGCTAATATATGCTGTTAGTTTCTACAAACGTAACACATATAAAACAATCTATAGAAAAATAGGATACAAATAAAAGCAAATATTACAAAATCCATTGAGAGCTGTATAAAGACAAACGCATGAACTAAAAACTTTTGCAGAGACAAAAAAAAAAAAAGATGAAGCTTCACAAAAGAGCTCTGTCCTGTTTTTTTTCTGCACCACTGGTCTTAAGTCTTCAGTCAGACCATGAAATCCTGAATAATCACTTCTATTTCTGCCTTTGTTTTTGCATACACTTGGCTGAGGGCCGTGTATGAAAGTGAAATGAAATCTGTCCCATTATCATGATAAACATCAACACATTCAGATGCAGCAGGAGAGGTCAGCACCATGTGACAGTCTGGGCACAAACTGTAAAAACATTACTTTCTGTATGAAAGCTGCACGAGGGGGAGGAAGGAGGATGAACTATCAGCTGGACAAAATACTTCCGTCACTCTTCCAGGCAGATGAAAAGCTACTGACATCAGAATAATAAATGTTGTAGAAGTTTCCAAACAACAGATGGAGAGCTTACCAAGCCTAGAAGATGCTGCTTTTAAAGACTTCATTATTGGTTACCCATGAATCAGAAGAACTCAAAGGGATGATCAAACATCTTTACACAAAGAGAGGGAATTAATTATTTGTCAGGCAGCCAAGACAGTCAAAGACGCTGCGACAAGGATGTCCAACAGATTAGGAAACTGCTAATTGAAAGAGCTTCAAAATGAACAAAATGACTGACTGACAAATAGGAAAAACAAATTACAATGTTTAAAAAAAAACGTGGAGAATAAAAATACTGTGTTGTTTCATGTAAAGATACATGAAAGTTACAGAGATGAGCACCACCTCATTTTGGAGAATATAAGTCAAAGTCTCTCTTAGAAGAGTTGGATTTTATTTCATAAAGTTAAACTTTGAAGACAAATACAACATCCTTAGAAGGACCAGCAGGTGTTACTGGTTTATGATTTATTTTAAATGAATAAAGAAATGTTGACTCATGGATTTGTCACAAGGAAGAACACATTGGGAAATCAATAACATGTTTTTCAAGTTTACTGACGGTCATGTTATTAAATTTGCAAGCTGTTGGCAGAAATCTAAAGGGAAACTATGTAAAAATTTATAGTTTTCCTTTCTGGCTTTCTGTCTAGATGAAGCTAAGTGGGTCTTTGTGATGTAATTTTTACCATCGCCACAAGTCTGTAGAGATGCACAAGGACCTCTGAGCAAAGTCTGTCTGCAGACTAAAATCTGTGGCTGTTTGCAAAATGCAAATTGTTAGAAACTCAGATGACTGTAAGTACAGGCGAGTCAAGAGTCAGGAAATTATATGTGAAGTAAATGTATAATCTCTTTAACAATAAAAGGTTAGAAATTTGCTGATTTTACTACAGTTATTTTATATGAACCAATTAGTGATGCAAATGAACACGTTTTTGGTTTAATCATTTTGTTTAAGAATTATTTTGTATACATTTTGTGTTTCTTTTATCAAAAATGAATCAAGCAGTCAATAAAAAAAGAAGCAAAAATAAGGTAATGTTGTAATAAGAACACTGTGACTACAAACAACATGACAGTGTCACGCACACGAACAAGAACAGATTGACCTGAACGAATACAGAGATTTTCTTATTGAGCTCATCTTGTTCCAAAGTTGCCATTTACCTTTCTGAGGAGGATGAGTGAAATTTGCTGAGATTACCAACCGACTTATGATAAAATAAAACCCAAAATGAGCAAAATCAAAGATTTTCTTAAAGAAAAAACGACATTAACAGGAGATGCAAATTTTTTCCTTTCACTCAAAGTTGTGACTTTTTACAGTAATAGTGCTGTTAATCACATATTTTACACATAAACTCATGAGATCCCTCCTTTTCAACTCAAGCACTAATCATAAATCTTCTTTGTCTTGTAACTTTATTTATTAAAAAGCACCAGATCCAAGATTCAGTTACAAATACATGTGATGAGCAAACCATTGTATTAAGTATAAACTCCATTTATAAAAAAAAACACAAGACAGTTGAAGGATAAACAGTTTCCTTTCATTTCATCACTAATGACACACTTCATCTTTCAAAGTTCTACTCAGTTCACGTGTGAGCCGTCTTGTTCTGTGTTCTATGGGACAAACTTCTACTTCTTAATTGTGCAGCACTTCTTCACAAACTTGAACTTGACCTTTCAGTACAGAAAACAGTCCGAATAAGAAAATGATCTCTGACTGTGATTGAGTTTAAGCCAAAGCTCGATGGACACAAGCGTGCAGAGAAACTGCTAAAGCAAGTGGAAAAGTTTGGAGGAAGAAAATAAATATAAAACCGAGTAGCTAGTAATCATTTACAAACTTGACAAATGTGTTTGACATAATTTACCTGGCCTTGTGATGATGTGGCAACCTGTCCATGTTATACTCCAACTCCCGCCCAATGAGAGCTGGAAACAGGAACCAGCGCCCTCATGACACCGGAACAGTTTTTCTAATTCGGTTTATATATTTCACTTGCTGAATATGAGTTAGAAAAACTTCTCTGGGGAAGTTAGGATGTCTCTTAACTCCCTTGGACTGGATAACACATGAAGAAATGCCTGAAAATGAGATTGGATTTGTTCTGCTCAGCTTTTCATCTATAATTTCTTTCATCCTACTTCTTCTGCCCAGATCCCCTTGTGTTTTGGGGTAAGTTCTCTTCATTGGTTAGATTAAATTTTCACTGGCACCAAACTGTTTTTAATGTAAAGGGGCGATAGGTCACTTCACGCGTTGCAGTGAATCTGTTAACTAAAATCTACTCTTAAAGAGAAAAAAACTGATAAATAATGAAGGACAGCCAGAACATTTCATATCAATGAACTCCCAACTCTCAAATTAATTAAATTACAGAAACTAAATGGGATGTTATATAAATGAATGTGTACATCTAAATCAAAAGCTGGATTTCAGGATAGATGCACTTTTTGTATCTTTTGTGTTGCACAATTCCTTTTAATGCGCCTCACAAGTTCTGAAATTTAGATGGAAAAACCTCCAATCTACATGTTATGAACACACCAAAATATTGTATTTCATGCTTAATCATTGTGGAGCTAAAACAATGAATAAATGCAGAACCTGAAAAACAATCTTTCACTATCTACAGGACTTAAAAAGGTAAAAGCTAGTCTAATAGTTTTAATCAAATACATTATTTATTCTAATTTATTATGGACGCTTCAAAAAAGTTGAGATTATAACAGTTTGCTGATTTTTAGCATTACAGTGTTCAATAAACTTTTGTATTTATTATAATACAAATAAAAAATTAATAAATCCTTGTAGAAAAGAAATTTCTCCTCACTAACAATTTGAAAATAAGTCCATTTCGGATTAATAGAATTTGGAAACAGCAGTGAATAATAATCTACTCTAAAGCACAGAAACATATTTATTTATACTATAACTGTAGACGGAGATTATGTTTTTTATCTCTGTGTTGTAAGTGGGAGTTGATTGTCCTCTGCTTATCTGTTGGATCGGTTTGGCTGAGCCGATGGCCCAATTTCCTGGCAATGATCAATACAGTTTCATAAAGCTTTCAACAGCAAAACACCCCTTCTGATCTGATATGTTTAACAGAGAATACAGTTTTGTCTTCATTCATTTCAACTGGAAAAGTTGAGATGACACATTCTTTACACAAGCGGATAAACAGTCCCATTGAAGTGCGACTAAGTTCGTCTTAAGCCGCCACTTACTCATTAGAATCTCAATACAGAGTCACGCCATGTTCTGCCAAACAGCTAAAAACAGAAAAGGAATTTTGCTTTGTTTGCTCGAAACTCTTTTCTGCCATTTTCCTAATCTGAATTCATTTATTTGTTTGGTTAAACGCAGAAATTGGGATCAGAGCAGAAGGCAACAGAAACGAGAGGACATAGACACAATGAGAAGAGCTATTTTCTGTCTTTCTCCTCAGAGTATCTGACTTGAATGGCAGCTGATGTATTTAGCGTGAAGGGGAGCCGTGGCAGCAAACCAAAGCAGCTTCAGAAATAGCAAACTGCTTCTGCTCACAGAAGCTTCAATTAGGGGACTGGAGGTAAACAAGATGTAAGGGACTAAATTAAAACATGGTCACGCCCACAGGTTGTCACACAGATGATAAAATAAAAGTTATCAAAGTGCGAAACAAGTTTATATATAAAGTGCTTTTAACAAACTGTTTTGTCTCAAACCTGCTATGCAGAGCAGCAGGAAAGAAAAAAACTGAGATCAACACAGTCAAGACACATTAAGGATGCGAAAGAAAAGGCAAGAAGAACTCAAAGACACAAAACACAAACAAGTACACGGAACAAAAGCAATCTAACACAAGCCACTGATAACTTCCAAACATCATTAATGCTGTTTGTGAGACTTCAAAAGACAGCTGGAGAAAAAAGAATACAAGTTTTCTTTACAAATAAATCCCAGAAGAACAGAAAATGCAGCAAAGTTCTTTTGTTAACAGCAACAAGGTACGTCAAATGAAGAAAACGTCATGCTGGTACTTCATTCTGCTCTAAGCTTTTCAGAGTTAGAAGATAAACCTACTGAAGAGGAAAAAATCTAAAAGTTCTGTCTGCAGAACACATTTCGTTTAAGAACAATAAAGTTTTAAATAAAAAGTAGAGGTGAACCATGTTTGCAATAAACAATGTGTCAGTAGATAAAACAGACATTCTTTTAGTAGTACTGCAACTGTCCTATGTCAGGTCCATTGTATTAGATGTTTAATTCTCAATCAACAGCATATCTGATCCTTTATTTCTATATATTCTCTAAAATTGCCAGCTGATTGCCAAATGGTGAGGAGTTTGAGGACACCAGACAGACGTGATTATCCCAAGCAAGTACTTACAGTACAGGGTAGACTGGGAATGATTAGCAAAGGTCTATGTCAGGTAGATCTTCCTTTCACTCCTCTGGGAGAGGTTGGAATATGAAATGTAGGCCATGTTCAGGTCATCCAGGACAGATCCAGCTTTCAGAAGCTGCAGCAAGAAGGTCATCAGTGCCTGTTGAGGCAGCAACCTCCTAGTGGACACAAGGAGTGATGGAAGCAGTCAGACTAAAGAAGGAGGCCTTTGGGGTTTGGCTGTCCCCGAGGATCCCCGAAGCAGCTGTCAGGTATATACAGGACTGCAGATTCTGTGATTGTGGAAGCAAAAAATCCGGCATTGAAAGATATTGGGAGAAGAGTCATGGAGAAGGAATTTCAATTGGCCTCATAGAGGTTCTGGCAAATTGCTCGACAGTTTAGGGAAAGAAAGCAGAGCTGTCATGGTTGACTAGCTTTTTCAGTGTAGCATGGAGATCGAGGACAATCCCTGCGGAGTGGCAGACCTGTTTGAGGGTCCAAATTTTCGAAAAGAGGGACTAGATTACATACCGCAGCTTTCCTGAGAAAGTTACGCTACAGTGTTGGAAATCTTAAACCTTGGATTTAGGAGGCAGCTTGAGCAACATGAACATGTTGCTCCATGACATCACCTTGGACAAGCAGATGAAAATTGACACATGGATGGATTTTTTATTTGAATATCATTCTACAGTAATAAAAACACTGCATGTCTGCAACAACATCTACCTAAAATGTATTCAGATTTTTATGTATTTATTTTTTTAAACTGAGGCCCATTTGGAGACACAACTTCAACACATTGTTTCTCTCGCTTGACTGAAAACAACAATCAGCTATTTCTGCCTTGAGGAAATAAATATTAATAATAATTAAGATTCAGCCCAGCAGTTTGAACTATAACAGCACTGGCAAAACTTTATGCAGGAATAAGAAAATATGTGCATATAACATTTAGCTTAGCTGCAATTCAACCTGATCCAGTTAATTTTGAAAAGACATTTTTGTTTAATATTCATATCACTTATCTCTTATTTTTTATAGTTTTATTTCAGTAACATCAGTTTTTAAAGAATATAGCTAAGGATAAGTGAATATTGGTTTTCTTATTTTTTGATTTTACTATTGTTTTAAAGAATCCAGCAATACAAATGTTGTTTGAACTCCTGTGTAAATGCCATGATGACAGAACATCACTGAGTCTCTTTAAACCCAGAATGTGTATCCGGTTGGTTTAGATAGATAAAAATGCACAGCTGTGTGGATTCATGACAAAAATCACCATGAGCTGTGTTTCCCTGCATGACACAGACGAGCACGTCACCCTTTGAAACAATCATCACAACTGTATGTCATTTCAAAGCCCTCCAGTAGATATGTAACACTTGTATATGTGTGTGTGTATTTGACTTCTGTGTATATGTGTTTGATTTACATTATGGGATGCATCTCCCTTGTGACTATCAGGTTGCAGATATTTCTCTTAACACTGGTTGCCAGGACAACCCTAGTCATAACCCCTCGTCTTCCTCTTCTTATTTGTCTTTGTTTTGTCCTGATTCTTTCCAAGTGCTTTTTGCTATTCGTGTGGAATAATGTGCAATAGCTTGTTGCATTTATGAAATGGTGCTCTGCCTCTCTTGGGTTTCAGCCTTTGGAAGCAGACCTGTAGCTTGTTGTGCATCATTAAGTCTCATCAAGCACAAAGTAAAATTGAGACAAGTCTCAAGTGCTGGATTGTCTACTAATGATCATTGGCCAGTTCTAGTCCATCTTCTAGGGACATATTTAGAGTAATTCTATAACATAACCTTTTGGAGTATCTAGAAACTTGGTGAGAACTTTGGAAAATCCTTCAATAGCTATACATAAATCTATTTATAACTCAGCATATCTCTGTATAAATTAAAATTCATCACTTTGTCCTAGTTTAAATCACAAACCATAATCTCACGGAAAACCTTGTTCAATATAAGAATAAAACCACCCAAACAAAACATGAGTGTGCAAGTTGTTCTGTGCAACATGGAGACTTAAAAACCAGCTCAGGTCAAAATGTTGCAGCCTGCCAGTTTCTATTGGTGACCAACTCCAGTCCCCCAGAGTCACTATCCTGTATGTTCAAGATGTTTCCCTGCTTCTACACACCTGATTCAAATCATCAGCATGCCAACATGCTTTGCAAAAATCTGTTAATGATCCATTTGTCTAAATCAGGTGTGTTGAAGCAAAGAAACATCTACAACATCCAGGATAGAGGCTTCCAAGGACTGGAATTGGCCACCCCTATAATGTTCACTCTTTAGTGAACATCCACATAATAATTCTCCAGTCAAGTCAAAGAAAAATCATCGAACAAACTCTCCCCTGTTTGTGAACCAGGCTCTCCATCTGGTCCCTAGGAGCCGGCAGACAGAGGTCTGCTGCATCCTAATTAACCACCTTATAGAATGGCCTACTTTACCTCTACGTGCACACACACACATGCACAGAAAGCCAAAGTCCTACAGGCACTCAGTTAATTAAACCCCATATTTCACAAGTGATGAAGAGAGAGGGATGAAGGAGGAAGATGGATGGAGGAGACAGAGAGTTTAGAGCTAAGATAACAAGAGACATCATGATGAGGGGGAAAAAAGCAAGAAAAGTTACAAATCAATTGCAAAATCTGTCCACCAGGGGACAGAAAACCCAGAATACACATAAAAAATTGAGCTTTTAATAAAAAAAAGAAAATATACTATTAAAAATAAGTGCAATTTAAAGTTGTTTTAAATACTGTACGTCCAAAATTATTAGCACAAAGTGAGGATTTTTAGTTTTTTAACATTTTGCAAATCAAACTGTCCAAGTCATAATTCACTCTTTACTTTGAGCTAATTTTATTTAGATTACGATATTAAATTTTAATATGTTTTTTCCAGAATAAAAGAATGACATAAACAAAACAAAAAACACATAATAAACAAGCACTGGGGTGTAATATTCGACTTTAATGACAGCTTATTATTTTATTATCTATACTTTTAGGAGCTATTGGATTTTGTGTTTTACCAGAGATGTTAAGAACATAAACATATGGTTTACTGTATTGACTTCAGTATTGTAATGAAAAATTCAAACAAAAGGATTTTTACCATCTGCAAAACATTTTCCAAAAGTTGATCCATGTAATTACAATGCATAAAATGCATGATGGTCTGTGTTTGTGCTTTACGGTTTTTCTGTCATGCCCTCTTTGTGACCACTGGCGTAATTCACCATACATCCCGGTGGAGATGAAGATGACGTCTGGGCTCTCAGGAGTGTGTAAGAAGAGAGAACAGCTACATGGAAATGCAATTACAGTTTGATTCTGCCAAGGAGTGAAGACAGAAAAAAAAGGAATGTATAAAAATGCAGAAAAGAACAAGAGAATAAGATCTGCAAAATTAACACAACAGGAAAACAGTGAAGGTTTGAGCAACAGCAACATGACAAGACAACGTATAAGACAAGAGTAACTAAGAGCATTAAGAATGGATGCAGGCAAGATCAGTTAAACCAGATCTGATGGGATCAGAAACACCCAAAATGTTTGTATGATGTATAAAAACCATCAGAAATAATTATTCAGAACTTTACTCAAGATATTTCATCTGAAAATTTAAAGAAAAGTGTCTGTGAGTTACAACATAGGAAAGCCTGCTAATTTTCAACATATCAAAGGGAAGAGCTCTTCCCAGATTGCTGTTGGATTAATACTTAAACATTTTACATCCTTATGTACATATATGTACATGTATATTGGCCAAAGGGACTACTTTCCTGCAAACAAAGTGTGAACATGTATGAAGGATAAATAAAACTGAGCTTCAGTCCAATGAAGGCTTATTTTTTTTTTCCCAAAGATGAAGAGTATTTGTTCCCTGCAAATAAAAAAAATACTGCTTATGATATAAAATTGCAAACACATCCAATTTATGTAAACATCATTTCTCTGCACACTAAATAATGCAATGTTGCGGGAATATGTTAACTGGAAATACCAGGGGCTGTAATGACACAAACTCGAGGTTTGAAGATCAAAAGAGAGGATCTGATGAGACTTTAAAGCAACATAAATTAAATATGGCCGCTGTGTCCACAGAGCAAACTGATGACATCATTGCATCAGCTGTCATCATTCAATTCCCCGCGAGTCGAATCTGAAACTAAGCACAGCTTTGCACCGGTTGGCAATCAGGATCCCTCTTTCCCACGGAGAATGCATAGCCCTTGATGGGAGGGGGGGAGCCAAAACAGCCCCTGAGTCCAATCAATACAGGCAAACAGTGGATCCACAGGCTTGATTTGTATTGACACTGCTGCTGAGAGAATCAATGATACAAGAGGGAAAACAGATGGTTGGGTGAAAGAGGGAAAAAAAAAGATTTGAGGACATGTAAAACTAATAAAAAGAAAGAAATGGTAAAAGAAAAATGTACTGTTTGTTTAAGAAGTTAATCACACGAGGAAAACATATTTTAAGGACATTTAAATGAATGAAGGCATTTAACTTATTTTATCATTCTGGTCTCTGCTCTTGATTAGCCAGAGAAAAAAGAAGCATCATGAGAAATCAGACAAGTTGAACTGGATAAATGCTCCTAATACATAATATTTGTTCTGATCTGCATGGTGTAGCAGACAGGTGGAGCACAACTAAACAGCCTCAAAAGTAACAAGAGTTTCTGCTTGATGTGTGTATGTCTGAAACGGTGAAATTGGCTCTGCAAGAGTTACACCAGAAGATGAAAAGATGACAAGAAAATCAAAGCACATGAAAAGGGAGGGTAAAAAGTGCTGAAAGGAAAAAAAAAAAAAAACATTTGAAAATGTAAACCTGATAAAATCATCCAGAAAATTAGATTTAAAATGAAAAAAGCCAAAAAAGACACCAAAAATGAAAGAAGACAAAATGAACAAGGACAGAGAGGTGATGTGGATTCTACACAAAGACAAAATATTATACTACACCAAACTAGACCCTCCAGAACACATTAGACCAAGACCAAATACCCAAACCTAAAAACACACAGACCAGAACAGCAGAGCAAAAACAAGAAAAAAACTTCAGGTTTTCATTCTAATTTTGTGATATTACAGGTACAGGTGGTATTACATCTGACAATATTTAGATTCTAACATAATTAAGAGTAAGTTCTGAAAGTTTTGGGTTGGTGTCAACAGGGACTCCAGGGAGAGGGGTTAGAGGGTTGTGGAATATTTTGGACCTCTGTCTGATAAATTTACTCATGCTAGTCCGCATCTCTTACTGTGCATCGTCATGCTAACTTAAGAAGAAGGATCCAGTGTGATGTGAGAAACAGCGGCTGTCTTCTAAATTATGAATATCTGAGGACTTTTGTCAGCCATTAAAAAATAAAGCGGTGAAAGTTTAATGCAGTGCTTCTTTGATTATTGATGGAGGAACTCTGGCGCTGACAAGTGAGGGGGTGTGATGTCTGGTCAAATTTAAAAACCACGTGAGTTTTCCTCTCTTTCTCTGAGTGCATTGACAATACAGGCATGAGCTTCATAACCACGTTTTACAATTCATTCTTTCCAAATGTATATATGTCTCTCCTCAGCTGGTGGATGAGTTGTACTTGTGGGTGGAGCCTATAAATAACTTGGGAGACACCTCCAGGGACTTGAAGGAGTGCAGCTGTGGCGCTACTGGCTGTGCATCTGGGTAACGGTGTATTTTAAAGCTTTTATCTGTTCTGTGTGTGTACAGTATCTTCAGTCCTGATGAAGTGTGTGAGTTTTTAACTTGTGAAAGGATTTCCTCTCTGTGTGTGTTACTAATCTGTAATCTCTTCACATCATGCAGAGACAGATAAAAATCCTCAACTCACACCATTTGCCTTTTTTTGTCTAGTTGCACTGATTAATTTTTTCTTTTTTTTTTATTGTTTTGTGATTCTACTAATTCTTTTGTGACAGCAGTCACAAGCTTTCCTTTCACAAGTTTATTTTGATAGCCACCAAATGTAAACGTAATACCTGAAGACAACTTTTAACGTGTTTTTTCTTTCCCTTTTCGGGATAACAATAGCTCTTTGTGAAGCTCCATAAAGGAAATAACTTTCTCGATTTTTCAAAGGAAGAACTTTACAGCTTTCTAAAAGCTCTGATCTTAATCCTAGTCTCCATCTTTGGGATAGATTCTTATGGAAAGTCATACCATATCACCTGAAATCAATTTTGGACTTCACTGATGCCCTTGAGGATTAAAAATAAACAAAACTAACAGATATGGTAGGAATTTCAATTATATTTAGCGGAATCTACAAACACTCAAAATGATGTTCCTGTTGATAAATTAAACTCAGCTCATCTAACCTTAAAAGGAACTTGTACACTTTTAAACATTAATAAGTGATGTATAGTATTTCACTATGAAGACACAAACTGTTATGGTTTGACATCACACATCTCACATTCACCACACTTTCATCAAACAAGCTGAAAAAAAATACAGTTTTGCCACCAAGTTTAAAAATGGTTTTATTGCCTCAAATGACCCCCCCCCCTCTCCCCCAACTCCCCTCTTCATGGGCTAAAGATGAAACTGGTCCTCCTCAAAGACAGACACAATAACACTCTCTGCTCACACGCACTTCCCAGCAGATCTGACAACTCGGCTGTGTGATCAAAGGCTTAGATTTGCTTCATTGTGTGGATAAACATCCAGCTTTTCGTACACCCAGGAACACACTCATCCAGCACAGCAACACAGGATAAAGCTAATTTGGGCCAATCTTCCAAAGCTGCTACTTTGGTTAATTCTCATCTAGGAGAGCTGCTGAAACTTGTTCAACGAAAGCACTTTGTTACAGTGGCTGTGGACGGCTTGCGGAGAGTCTCTCGAGTGCTCTACAACCCTCAGATCAATACAAATCCATTGCAGGCAACTGTGAAGTTCGCTGCTACTCTTATTGTAGCATAGCAAAGCTGTTGTGAGGCTTAGGAGTGTTGAAATCTGTTGAAATACGCTGCACGAAGTGAGCCAGAAAAGCCAGCCTGTTTCATCACAGGAGAGATAACACATCTTACAAATAAAAATGACACAATCTACCTAGTGTGATGCTTTCTAACAGAAAAACACAGTATCTAAGAAAGAGCAGAAATATTAGAGAGGTCTTCAATTTTCATTGAATATTTTTGCTTGTAGCTTTGCAACAAAAAGGTTCAAACCTGGACTGCATTGTGACTGCGCCTCTGCCTGCTCCTTGTCAGATCTCTGTCTGCATGCTGTTATTTTGGATTAACTGGCTTCAATCTGTTCTCAAACTCTGACCCTGCTTCTGCATACCCCGCCATCATTCACCTGTAAGTGTCATATCCATCCCCAGACTGGGTGACTTTGGTTTTTCCCCAGATCATCATCATCATTTAACAATAAACGTTATCCGTAACTGTCACCTTGTCTCTCTCTCAATCTGTTAAATCGTAATCAGCCGACCCGAATCTGACAAATGAGTTAAAAAGGAGCATCTTTTTTATAAAATAGCTGTAAAATATAATTAATTGCATTGCTTTCAAAAGGCTTTTTTAGGGTTAAGATACAAACAACAACAAAAACCTTTTATGTGAACAACTTGAAGCTGTATTGTGAAAGTTTTCTTACAAAAAAATGTATGTACTCAGTTTAGTTGTTGGTGAAAAAAGAACCGACTGAAATGACCATATGTTTAAGAAAAAATAGATTTTTTTCAGTTCCTAACAAATGTCAAAATGTGAGAGCTTAATATCTGAGATTATCTTCTCTTTGTTTACAAAACTACAGTAAACTTCATATTGTAATTGATTATAAACATGATCAGTTTGCTGGAGGCAAATCTTGCTTTGCAGTATCTGTCTGTCTTCCTCCACAAACCAGCAGAGTTTTGGTTTGTCCAACACATTTCAACATATGTAAACAACTTGAGCTGAAGAATCCAAAAAGTTTAAAAACATTTCTACACAATGTAGCTGTTCATTATGAGAGTTTTGATAGATACAACCAAATATTAACATACCAAAACTCTTTGGAAATGAATCCTAATAAAATATGCATCACAGTTCTGTTTCCATATTTGAATATTGTAGAAGATAGGATGTTTGACCTTGTTTGCACAGAAATTTTGCTCTAAATAAATCAAAATTTTGTATACAGCAACATTTAGAGTCAAAAATGGTTAGCCCATTTTGGACAAGACAGAATTTAACAGCAATCGTAAATAAAGACTGCAAAAAGAACTGGACTCAGGTGAACTCAAACACATGGACAAACAACGTGTTTTCTGCCTTTTAACTTCCTGAACATGTTGTTTTGTTTCATTTCACCACAGAAAACATTCAACAGCAATAGCTTGTTGCAACTTTTTAACGTCCTATTATCACAGTGAAGTTTTCAGGTTTATGTGCTTGTTCAGAAAACTAAATCCAGACCTGAGACTTCCATCCTCTTCTGGAAACAAAACTAAAGAAGTACTTTCATGATGCACAGTGGGATTTAGTTCAGCAGGAGGTCATTAATGTTAATCAGAGTAGTGAGTAAGTACGCTCAGGTCAGAGCTCAGTATATTTTCATTTCAAATCAGGATGCAAAACAAATTGTGTATTTACTGCATCATCTCTGTTATCGTTGTTATCAGTGTGTGTAATGTTTAATAAAACAAAGTTAAAGTTCGTCCCCAACAGAGTTAAGAGAAATGATGCAGGTCGGGTTAATTGTGTCGAAGTGTGCTGGTTAATGAGGCTCACAGAACGGACAGAGCGCCTGTTTGACTAATGAGAGCATCTGTCGAAGCACAGCAGCCTGCAGCGCACACACACACACACACACACACACACACACACACACACACAGAGTGCAGTGTGTCCCAGGAGGAAAGAAACTCTACTTTCACTTCTCTCTCATCACAGACTCTGTCAACTCCAATCTGTCTTCTATCTCATCTCTATGACGATGTCCTCTCCATTACAACTGATACAGCAATCCATGCAACATCTTCATCATCATCTCATTTGAAGACTTGTGTCCACAGCATTTCAGCAAGGGTCAAAGATGATTGCATGATCAGTGGGAAGACTGTCAGGCTGTTGAGGTGGGATTTGTTTTTTTAATTAAATTCATATAAAATAATTAACTATTCTGAAAAATCATCCTAAAATATCCCTAACAAAGAATTCAACTGAAACTAGAAAAGCACTCCCAACACCTCAGGTCCCCCATATTGTTATTTACACCAAAAATAACAGTCTCACCTTTGTTGTATCGACAATTCCTTGACCATGAAAATAACTTTAGCAAATAGACTGATATTAATATCCTAATTAGTTCAGTAGTTATTCATGAAAATCACTTTTTCAGTACTGGTGGTTTTCTCCTGAATCGAGCTCCAGACCTTTTGAAGGAACATCAAATCTGTTACACACGTCTGATTCCACAGAGACTCGATCTGTTGGTGTTTGGTGCAAGTCTGAACCATGAATTGTTCTTGCAAAGATAAAAAAATCCAAAAGATCCCTTTTTTATCTTTTCTGCATCATAGTATCCAGAATTTTGTGACGATCCAAATCGATCCTTGATCCAGATATCATGTAGAACCTATTGGTAACTCAATTGAATTTTTTTTTTACCAAACACCTGGACCATTTATAAGTTGAGATTTTTACTTGTGCTTCTGTACAAACATTTCTAGGCTCGGGCTGCACGGTGGTGCAGTTTGTAGCACTGTGGCTTTGCAGCGAGAAGGTCCGTGGTTTGAATCCAGGCTGGGGACTTTCTTCATGGAGTTTGTATGTGTGAGTTTTCTCATGCATAGGGAGTCCAAAAACACGCTTGAGGTTAATTAGCAACTCTAAATTGTCTTAGGTGTGAGTGTGTGATTGGTTGTGTTTCTCTGTGTAGCCTAGTGATGGACTGGTGACCTGTCCAGAGTGTGACTCCACCTTTCTCCCTATGAC
The DNA here is from genome assembly GCA_006937955.1 of Pachypanchax playfairii. Classification (NCBI taxonomy): domain Eukaryota; kingdom Metazoa; phylum Chordata; class Actinopteri; order Cyprinodontiformes; family Aplocheilidae; genus Pachypanchax; species Pachypanchax playfairii. The sequence continues at coordinate 3,517,791 of SSNP01000010.1, read as the reverse complement.
TGCTGGAGATAGGCACCAGCCTGAACAAGACCCTGAACAAGAAAAAGCGGGTTTAGAAAATTGATGGATTTCTAGGCTCCAAAATGTCAATGTTTATTTCAAGTCTGAGTCTTTAAATGTGTGTTTAACTTTGAAATATGGACTCAGGGGTAATTAAATATCTTGTGTTTTTAATACTGGTAATCATTTGTTGCTTTAAAAACAGCTGTAATATCCAGAGTTCATCGTTAATTCAATCAAAACCAAAAAAAAAGTCTTTATATTATAAACTTCATTTAGCTTCATTTAACTCAGTTATACTGTATGTTAAATAGTCCTCTGCTTTTTAATTAATTACAGATGTTAAGGTAGAAATGTAACTTTCAGACTTTTCTAAAACATCTCAAACACTCTTCTTTAGTCAAATAAATGCAGTTCAGTTCAGTGCAACATGTCTGATTTTATTTGGTTCAGCAAGTTTCTTGCTCATTTTTTCAGTATATAGGCTACTGAAACATTTTTGCTCCCAAACTAAAGTGAAAGGCTAGAAAATGACCAAAATTGGAGTTCTGAGTATTTTCCACATGACAAACATGTGTTCTCATTATGTCTCACTTGATCTTTCTCTCTGTTCTTGTTAGACTCAACAGCAGAGTGAAGATGACTCACATCAAAGAGACATTCAAGGAAATGTTAACGCCTGACTCATCTTTACTGATGGCATACATTAGTTTGTCTGTGGGTGCGTTTTTTTAGGTTGGCTCTGGCTTTTCTGCTCTGGTGTTCTCAAATCTACTCATACAGATGTAGGAATCAGAGACAGGCACAAAACCAAAGGACACTTAAAATACAGCTTTAATAAGGACTGCCATTTTTTTTTCTTGCCAGGAATTCAACAAATTTTTAAAAAGATAATATAAATCCAATATGTATAAAACAAAGTGCGGTATTACCTGTGTTTTTCTCTGTGAACATTTGAGAAAAAAAACCCAAAACAGATTTATTTCCAAAAGAAAACATTGTTGGACTTTTAGATAAAACAGACAATAAAAGACTTGGAAGTATGGGAAGTGATATTCCTGCAGAAAACACTAAACTGCTGTAGAACGCTGTAATAACTGTAAAGTAGAATACTCAAGATAAGAGAGACCAAATAGCAATAACAATAATGCTGGAAACATAAAAAGACAAACAACAACAGTGGCCCGAAAATGTCTAAAAAGAGACAATGAGAGACTTTAAGCTCAACAAAAATTGTGACATCACTCAGTAAGAGATAGTCAGGTCAAATGAATGAGATGACTTCCTGACTCAGACATGGATATCTGTTTCTAGACAAAATCCAAGCATCTGCAAAAAGCTTTTATTTCATCAGCAGCTGACAGATGACACTGTGCAACCTGGAGTTGCTGCTGCATTTCATGCAACGACAGAGGAAACCAAGAGGTCAAAGAGGACGTGAAACTGACAGTCATTTGTTGAGGATGATGAAAAACAATTGCTTATAGGTACCACATGTTATTTCTCTCCTCTTTTAGTGGTTACATATTCCTGCTATTTCAGCAAACGGATGGTGACACAGATAATTTTGAAAGAAGATATGGTCACAGGTGACTCTGTAGCTGTGGATGAGCTGAAAGTAAACAAGAATAAAGTAGATATAAAAAATATCAGGGAAGATGACATACTCAGAGAGAAGGATGCAGAGAGGGGATCAGTTAGAGTGATAAAGATAACACTACGATGTGACAAACTGAGCCCAGAGGAAGAGAAAGAAGGTCTCAGATGACACACCGAGGATTGTCTAATGGAGCTCAGCTCAGAGGAGAGATGTTGTTGCTCTTTGTCCAAAATGAAGCCTCAAGGTCCCGAGGCCTGCAGCCTTGAACGTAAACTGAAATCTCTCAGAACAGTGTCAGTCTGTTCAACATGATGCAGATCGTAAATTTTTCTTCCACAGAGCTCAACTGTGAGCTAAGAGAACAGTAACCTGATTCACAGATCACCACAGAAGAAAGAGGAGTCACACAGGAGACTGAAAGAAGAGATTTTTGTTTCATCATGACACTAAAAAAGGAGAACAGAAAATAAAAAGATGAAAAGACAGAGCTTAAGAAATAGATGCAGAAACGAAGGGGGAAGAAAGAACATCTGCAAGAAAGTAAACACAAAAATTAAGCAGAAATAAATACAATTTAAGCTGGATTTGAGAGGGCAAAAGAAAAACGTAGAAGAGACAAGATGGAATTAAACATGTTAAAAATAGTAGTTCAGGAGTTTTAGACATACTGAAATTAAGAAAAAGAGGCAAAAAACTGAAACAATGACATAATCATTTTAAAATCAAAGGAAAAGATGACAAAGAAGAAACCAAGCAGACGTAAATGGGGTTAATGGGAGTGAGAAAAAAAGAAGCATCCTGGGAAGAAAAACAGAAGAGCGAGAAGAAGAAAATTAGAGAGTGAGATGAGGAAATAAGATCACAGAATTGAGTTGATAAAATGATGGAAGAGAAGAATGAAGAAGCTGTTAAAGAAGCAGAAAAGATGAAAGATTTAATGGGAGGAGAAGAAGAAGACAGCAAACAAGATAAGAGGAAGTAAAATAGAGGAGCTGAGGAGGAGGATGATATCAGGTAAAATGCTAAATTTTAGAAATTCACTTCTGATCAGAGAGAAGAAGAGACAAGGAACGCGTCCCAGCATCACATAAAACACACACAGCCTGCAGCCTCATCCTGTGTGTGTATGTGTGTGTGATGCAAGCCTGCTGGGCTCTGCTGTAATCGAGGCCGGATGGACATCGAGGCTAAAAGTTGCTGCAACCCTGCAGGATGCAATGCATAAAACACACACACACACACACACACACACACACACACACACACACACACAAGTGTGTTTTGTTATCCTTATGGGGACCGTCCATTGACTTCCATTGATTTTAGTAACTAGATTTATACCTAACCCAAACCCTTTTCCTAACCTTAACCATTACTGATCTATAACTAACCCTAAGACTAACTAAAACTCTATTCACACCATACCTATAAACCTAACCCCTAACCCTAAAAAGGGGAGTCCCCCCCATGGGGACCAGGCTTCGGTCCCCACAAGAACCCTCGGACCCCAGAAAGATAGTAAAAGTCAGGAAACGGGTCCTCAGGAGGTCAGAAATACACACACACACACACACACACACACACACACACACACACACACACACACACACACACACACACACACACACACACCCACACACNACACACACACAAGTGTGTTTTGTTATCCTTATGGGGATCGTCCATTGACTTCCATTGATTTTAGTAACTAGATTTATACCTAACACAAACCCTTTTCCTAACCTTAACCATTACTGATCTATAACTAACCCTAAGACTAACTAAAACTCTATTCACACCATACCTATAAACCTAACCCTAAAAAGGGGAGTCCCCCCCATGGGGACCAGGCTTCGGTCCCCACAAGAACCCTCGGACCCCAGAAAGATAGTAAAAGTCAGGAAACGGGTCCCCAGGAGGTCAGAAATACAAACCCACACACACACACACACACACACACACACACACACACACACACACACACACACACACACATCCACAGGGAAAGACAGAGTTGTGTCTCTTGTCTTTGATCTGCTTCATCATATTCTTGATCTTGATATGTTCCTTTATTCTTTCACAACATTGAGACTTTTCATTCTTCTTCTGTCTCAACTCAAGATTTTCTGTCATCTTACTCTTATTGCTTTCCTCGTGTTCTAGGATCTTCTTCTCAGTCTTCTTTAAAAGTAATATTTCATTTGATGATCATATCTTTCTGATAGTAACAGAAACAAACAGCATTTTAAGTATTTTAAGTGACTGATCTAAATAATGCTTTAAAAAAAATGAAATTTTTAAGCTACATTCTTGTTTTGGGGAAACTTCAAGTTCACAGAGTGAAACGCGTGTTTTCAAAGCAGTTAAATAGACACAAAATATGTTTGTTCAATATTAAATATCTCCAATAGCCTAATGAGGGCCATTATGGAGTCATAGTTCATCCGTTTGATTTTCCCCCAGCCTTTTTCAAATGATGGACTTTTGAGTTACCACCCCCTTCAGGTCACAGGTGGAATTGCACATTAAAGGGAACAGCAATATTAGAATTTTATTACGTCCTCAAATTTGACTTACATGAGCTTGTATTTATATCTGGTAGAGTTGGTTTGTATTTTTGTTTTATATGTGGTAGTATGGATTGTAATTTATATTTTTTTATGTATCATGTTTCTCTGTAGGGGCTGCAGGTGGATATTAGCCATTGGTTAAATTTGGCACAGTGTATCTGTGGCTTCATAAGCGTAAAGGTTTCTTTTTGTTTGTTTGTTTCATTAGTCATCACTGCAGTAAACATCATTATTAAATGTTTCCTTTAGACAACCACCAAGTCCATTTTGTGGGTCCAGCAGTTCTAAACACTGGACTGTTGAGCCTGATCATCATCTTTTCATTTCTACTTTAGTTTGAGGCAGTAATATAACTGCACTATGCTGAAAATGTGTTTATGTTTTCAGATTGAGTTTAAGGAGTTGTATTTTTGTTCTATCAGGGAGGTCCCAGGGGGTGACGGGTTAGCCACTCTTGCCCTAGGCCACAGACAACCGAGTGTCACTGACCCTAACCGAAAAACTTCATCTCTCTTTTATGGCTCTCTTTTGTTCTTCATAGTCTTTTGGTGTCATTTTCATTCTGCTTTCTTCCTTTTTTATACTTCTATTTTGCTCCTTTGCATTGTCTTAATAATCAAATCAATCAAATCAAAAATACTTTATTAATCCCCGAAGGGAAATTAAGTGTTGTTGTAGCTCAGTTCTTTTTCAGGAAGCCATTATAGAAGGTTCTAGCTGTGGACAGGAAGGATCTCCTGTAACAGTCTGTGCTGCTGCGGATTATGAAGAATCTTCTGACTGAAGACACTCTGTTGTTGAGTTACTGTGTTCTGAAGAGGATGATGAGGGTTTTCCATCATGTTCTTCATCCTCCTTTGAACAATCAACTCAAGAGTCTCCAGTTCAGTCTCCGGGACAGAATCAGTCCTCCTTATCAATCTGTTCAGCCTCTTCATAATGTCCTTCTTCCTACTTTCATTTTTTGCTAAGCCAACTGCAGTCCTTCATGTTTTATCTTCTTGTTTATTAATTTTTTTATTTATTTCCTTTTTAATTTACTTCCTATTCTCACACCGTCTTATATAATGTTCATGGGGAAACTGAGTTTTTGCTGCTGATATAAAAAACTCAGTGCTCACATGTTCATTCCCCTTTTGGAAAAGTAAAGATGGGGAAAATCTGAAAAATGAAAACGTAAGTGTTATATTTGGAAAACGTGAACACGGATTGGTTTACAGTGAGTATAATAATTCTTTTTGATGTTCCTGTCTTTTAATTTAACATGTCAGGGAGAAAACTCCCAGCATCCTTTGTTTCTCATTAATTTGATCTTCCATTTCTCTCTCCCTCTTGCTAATTACACTGCTGGAGCCTTTGATCTGTCCGTTAACCCTCCGTTAACGGAACAATTAGTCAGCAGCCATTCAGGTGAGGATTGATCCAAGCCACTCTGCGCCTACAAGGCTTTTAATGGATTTAATTAAAATGAGAAGTGTGTGTTTGTGTGTGTGTCTGTTAACACTCAAAGTGGGATCAGAATAAAGTGAAATATGCCTGAACACAGGGTTGTCAGGGAAATGCAATTAATATCCAAACAAAAATGTGGCGCTTTGTTAAATCAGAGGCAAAGTGAAAGACACTGACACAAAGGCTTTAAATATGCTTTTACTGAAATTATGAAACAAGGAATAAAAAAAGCCAGTCTAGCACTGAATCTGGGTTAAATCTTCATCAATGAAGAGAAAAGAAAAGAATCAAATTGCACCAAGTCTTTAAAAGTGGCTAAAATTCAAATATGGGTGGTAGTAATGCCTGTAGATGTCCAAAATAAATAAATTAGTTATATCCAGGTTATAAAAAGCTAAACACTTAAAAAGACAAACCATATTACAAAATATGAATGCTTTGTCACAACACATATGTGGCTGAGAAGATTAAATAAATAATCAACAAAAACTGGGGCATTATTCAAAAAGATAAAACACTCAGGCAGAGCTGAACCATGATTAGTGAGCTCCTAAAGATTCACAACTTTACAAGATCAACGTCTTCACAGACATTTTTAGACAAATCCTCTAGCAATCGGCTTGGTCAGAAACAAGGAGCATGTATGAATGTAATCATCCTAATCATTGCACTAATAGAGTTCAAATATAAACATTTACAGATATATATTCTCTGAAAGAATTTATAATAAATGAAGTGATGAAGTGTAAAGTGTTTGTACACTTGAGCTTCCAGTTGCAAGGCTTTTTTATGTTGGAAGGACCAAAATAGATTAGCAGAGCATGAATATATGCTTTACATAAAGGGAATATTAATGATCCTATAGCCAGACACCTTTTAGAAAATCATAACAGAGATTCATCCTCGTTATGAGCCTGTGGCATTTAACATGCTCCCCTCTCCATTAGAAAAGGGGACAGCATTTAAACATTTGCATAAAGAGGATCTTTTTTGATTTTTAAGTTATAAAATATCCAGGCCAAAGGTTTTCAATGTTACTATTGTTTGTAAAAATAGTCATAAAAACACTTTTATATTGGATGTTTTTTTTGATAAACCTTTATTTGTGTGTTTTGTTGAGGGCTTAGTTTTGATTGTTTCACTGTGAATATTTACATTTTTTCTTTCAGATCAACCCTCTTACAGTATGTTGCATCTGAGTTGTCACTTTTTGGGTGTGGTCTTCCTAATGAAAATACTGCTGGTGAACAACCCCTTTATGAAAACTGGATGCTTATTGAATCTGTTTGACTCTCTGAGGAAAGCCTGTATGCTAAAACACAATGGACATTTTTTATTGTTTGCTGCTGTAGAAAAAAGGCCTTTTTACCCTTTTTAGGAGAGCAACTTGGAATCTTCTTGGTTTGTGGACTCATTTAAATTTTTTTGAAAGCATTTCCAAGGCAAATTATCTAGATGATATCCAAGTTTATTTTAATAAGCTGCTCACATTCTTTGCAAAACTTTACTCTGGCAAGCAACTAAAGCATCGAGCCTTAATTCCAGAAGAATTCTATGGAAAGCTGTAGCATTGTATTTGAGTAATTAAAACAAGTGTTAGAGGGTGCGTTCATGGTAAAGAGTGAGATGAAGGCATGATGAACATAGTGTTTATATATTCTATCAACAAGACACACAAACACATAACTATTTCCATTAGAACAAGTCCACCATGCTGTGAGCCATCACCCATGTGAACCTGGAGCACCTTCTCTTTTGTCCCCCCTGTCCTTTCCCACCTCAAATTCTCCGCCCCCTTTCAGATTTGATTGACAGGCTGGGTTAAAGGACGGGACTATTGGGAGGAAACAATGATTGAGGCAAAGAGAGGGCGCATAAGGCTAACGAGAGGGGATGACAACCTGAAACACACACTGAATTTTAAACTGTGTCTGTCTCTGCTTTAAAATACAAGTACAAACTACAGACAAAAAAATTGACAGATTTTTAAAATATTGATAATAGCAATAGAAACATTTTAAAAAGCCCTTTAGTGGGTTTATTACCCAATTTACACAGTTACCCAAATTAGGAACAACTGTAGTTGTATTACACTTTTTTTTAATGTATATATTTTTGTTTTAGTCTTATTTGGAATGTTTTCTTTCATTCTTAACATCATGAGTCCCACATTACTTTTATTAAATAAAATATAAGCTCTAGAACAATTTGCATGTGTTGATAAAATGAGTAAATCCTTACCTCTAAATCTGTAACTGAACATAGGACCACTGAGAATGTCTTCCATCCGTCCGTCCATCCATCCGTCCGTCCATCCATCCATCCATCCATCCATCCATCCATCCATCCATCCATCCATCCATCCATCCATCCATCCATCCATCCATCCATCCATCCATCCATCCATCCATCCATCCATCCATCCAATTTTTCTCACCTTGAGCCCCTTTACTAATTAACCTAACATGCATGTTTTGGTTTGTGAGTTTTGGGGGAAATCTGAGGAAAACTCCAAATAGAAAGTTCCTAGCTTGGAACCTTCTTTCTAGGCAACCTTTCTAACCAGCTGCCTCACCAAGCAACAGAATTATATTTCAGTAATATTAGTATAGGCCTCCTTATCTCACAGCTGCTGCTCATTTTAACATTTGAACCAGCAATAATCCCACTCATATAATCCTGTTCACATGAACACAGACAGCATGTTTCTTCTTGTTTATCTGCTTGACTGAACTAACAACAGATTTAACACCACCAGCCTGTTACACTCAGCGACAGTGGACTAATGCACAAGTCCATCTGCTGCGTGATGCCATCAGGTCCCAGAAACCTTGTGAACAAACTGACACTCTATGCTGCTGGATGGCTCCAGAAATTCTCACAGGACTCCACTGCCAGATTACCAAACTAGGCATCCATGTGGCTCATCTGGTTATAAAAGTATTAGATTGAAAATTTAGTGATTGACAGAAACACATAGCTGTAAAGTCCAGTTGTAAAGAAAACAAAGTTTGAGGGGATTTATTGGCAAATGATTTAACAGAAAAATAAGAGTGAGAAGAATTTTATATTCTGTTTAAAAGTTTGGTATTATAAAAAAAAAAATCATCTTAATAATGATCAACAGATGACTCAAAACTGAAAAAGTCAGTTCTCCTCTGCTGACACATTACTAATGTTTTAATTATCTCTGCATTCATTGGCATTTTGACTGTGTTCTGATGTGTCACATGGCAACATATGAAACATAATTCTGTCCATTTACAATGACCCCGGTATTTACAGTGTGTCTGCAAGATTGCACCTTTTTGGCATAAACCCATGCTGATTGTGTGCAGTAAACATACCCCCCCCCCAACGCTCTCTTGCTACATCTTTGACCTTTAAAACATCGTGGCGGTTCTCCTGAGCCCTCCTCTGCAGAAGGAGTTCCCGACCTCGTCTCTGAAGGGGCCAATTAAGCCGACAACCAAGGCAAAAAAGAGACACAATGAGTCCATTCAGCAGCGCTGACAGGCAACCTTCCACTCAGACTGTTGCTGCTTTTGTCTTACAGAGGGCTGAGGTCTCGCTGCTCTGCCTGATCTGTGGGCATGTTTTGCTGTTTTGGGGTGTTGTGGGTGCTCTGAGTCAGAGAAGGAGCAGGAGCTCTCTGTTTGCTTGTGTATTTGGAGGGTTTGATTGGCAGCAATTATTGTTGAGTTCACAACTGGGCAAGAGCTTGTGTAACATCTACCTTATGCATATATACACACAAAAGAAGGAGCAAAATGAATTCATAGAAGGATAAACATTTAAATGCAAGAAAATAAACAGAAAGTGTATTTCAGACTAACGTTTCCCTCAGTTTCAGCACATTTCTTCCAGGAAAATAAAATTTATTTCTTTTTTCTCTTTTTTTTTCCAGCACTGAATCTAATTGAAAGCTCTGTAATTAGAGAGCTTCATTTGCACATGAAATGATGCAGCGCCTTCTGCCCACACTGACGAGGAAGATACGTTTTTGTTTCACAGCACCATGCTCACACGGGCAGCTTGGTCTTCTGAAAATTAAGAGTGGGGGTGTAACTGTCAGTCCAGTGGCAGAAGGCAAAGTAAAACTCACATGGAATCTTTCAAATATATCATAGTGTCACTAGTTTCTACATCCAATCTTCAAGGTTTTAGAAAAAAGTTTACAATAATCTATTTGAAATGACTAGGCATAAAAACCAAGTTTAATATTATATTCATATTATTGATATTTTTTCATGGTTATTATTAATCTTGACGTGCAGATTTGTTCTTTATCGACAACACAAGACCTAGAGTTATCATATAACACATTTAGAATATATTTTTCTAAACCTACTAATTTGTGAAAGAAAAAGGCAAACAAAGAAAGATTCTTTCATTATTAAACTTGTTGCTAAACTTGGAAAAACAAGCCAACTCTATTGACCAACAGACGAGCTGTGACTCTTTGACACCCACATGAGTCCTCCAAGAATGGAAAGAGAAGACAAGAAAGAGAGGGTGAGGTTGGAGGACAGAAGAAGGAGAAAAAAATGCGGAGAAAGGAGCAGGATTTTTGGTTTGCTAATGAGGTGTGGAAATGTTATCAGTAACAGGACTAATTATTTTCTGTGTAGTTAAGACGCAGTGCTAATCCTGTTAGCATGGAAGATGAGGGAGGGATGGAGTGAAAATGAGAGTAGAGAGTAATAAAGATGAAAGAGAGAGAAATGAGAAGATGGATTTCACATGATAGAGAAGAAGAAAAGAAGGCTAAATATGATGAGGTATGGATGAAAGACAAAATGAAGAAATAGGACGGAGAACGATCTATAAATGGAAAAGAGATGGAGTTAATGGGAGAAGAGTAATAAAAATGGAAGAATGCTGAATGGAGAGAAAACCAACCAGTGAAGGGAAAAAGAGATTAAGAGATAAAGTTAGAATGGTGGAGAGACGGAAGATAATAGATGAAAGAAAAAAATCTTAGAAAATGAAAATGAAACACAAAAAATGGGTTACAAAAACAAATTAAAAATACAGAGAAATATAAGTATAGAAATGGAAAAAATGTACAAGAAATGCTGGTACAAAGAAAAAAGATGGATGTGTATGTTTACATGGATAAAGTTTAATGAAAGAAAAAGTAAGAGATGACAAGATGATGACTGAACAATGAAAATAGATTAAGTGAAGAAAAAACAACAGTAAAAATGGAAAAAGCAAATAAAAGCCATTCTGAGAAATGTATGAAAACAAAAACCACGAACGAGCAAACAATTACATGAAAAATGAAGAGATGGATAGAAGTGTAAGTGGAGATAAAGAACTGAAGAGGGACAAGCTATTCACAAATAAAAGTGTAGAGACTGAGAGATGAAAAGACAAACTGAAATAGAAAAAAGAAAAATTGGATTAAAAAAATGTTGTTGTTTTTTTAAGAAAACTGTCAATTAGAGAGTAAATTAAATGAGGGAGTTGAAATTTAAAGAAAGAAGAAATGAAAATGGTAAAATATAGAGAAAGAGTTAAAGTCATGAAAATAAATGATGAAAGAGCACAACGAAAACAGATGTAACAGTATCTTTTTATGTGTTATTCAATTATTTTCCAATTATGAGAACAGGAAGTCATTAGTAAGGCCACAAACACACTTCCTGTTCTAATTATTTGTGCTAAATTTGCATTTTTTTCATGTTTCTTTTTTTCACATTACTTTTCTGTTTCATCTGATCTTTGAGCTTTATGGAGACAAATTGGGTCTTAGCATAATGTTGCTGTGTGGAGCTACTGCTATGACATATCTAACACCCTCATGAATTTGCAAAATGTGCAGATTAAAGAATGTGTTTTGTGAACTTTCAATAATTATGGACTTTCAATGTGTTTATATACTGCTCAAAACAAAGTTTGGGATATTTGGCTTTCAGCTGAAATCTATGGAAAACATAAAATGTTCACACTACAGGGATATTATATCCAGATACAACATTTAGGTAGAAGTATGCATTAGTATTTTCCTCATTTCAAACAATTTATTGGAATAAATTCCAAAAACAATGTCTAAACAAGCCTCTACATGGGGACTCAGCTGATCCCAGAGGTTTTCTATGGGATTCGGGTCTGTGAATGTTCAATTGAAAAGGTAAAAGTTAATTCTAGGTTTACAGAAATTTCCCCTGAAAGCCAATAATCCCAGACTTTTTTTTAGGTAGTGTATATGTATGTGTTTCATCATTCTCTTAAAGTTTTCTTTGTTGGTCTCCATCTAAGCAATGTGGATGGACAGTATGCAGAACATCTTTTTAGAGCAATCAATATTTTTGGTAAATAAACAATAAAAAAGATACATTCAATAATTATAGCAACATCTAAAATGAAAATTAAAAAAAGCAAAAAAAAATAATCCTGAATATAGAAGTGTAAAGTGTATATTTATAATATGTACACACTGAATTTCAGGTCAAACTGCCCCTTTTTCTAGATATTTCTTGTGCGCATGTAAAAATTGCAACTTAAGGGTAGAGAGATGAAAAGGTCACAGGGGCATTAAAATCAAAGAAAAACTTGGAAACATGAACATAGTTAATGAATTTCATGGCAATCTGCCAATTAGATTATAAGATGTGCTGACATTTTGTCTCAAGGCTGCAGCTGATGAAAGGTCACTTACAAGCCAGGATAAAAAAAGTACTATGACCCACCACGTATTACATTTCTTAGTATTAACAACTTTTCTTTATATAAGATGTGGATATGGGAAAAAAAAAAGTCAATTGAAGTCAGCTATAAACATAATCAGTGCATTTATACTTTTCCATTATTAGCCTTTCTATATATTCTAATGGGAGTTATTGTACACTGATGTGCAAATAAAAAAAAATTAAATAGTGAATAAAAACATATGTATATTTTGGGATTATCTAACTGGAAGAAAGTAAAAAATAACAAAAATGATTGGGCACCATTATGGTAATAAAGTATTAAAAGTTACTTAAAAACAGCAATAATGACGTATCTGAAACTCCGGCATGTAATTTGTTCATTAAACACGACTTAATGTCTGAAATGATAGAGTTCCTGAAAAAAACTAAAGCCAAACATGAACAATGCAGTTAGATCTCATTCCCAGTCTTTCACAATAATCCAGTAGCAGTTCGAGTGTGAGACTCAAGAAGAAAAGGAAAGTGTATAAATTGAACTCCAAGAAAAGGTAACATCATCCAATTTCTTACAAGGCAGAAGAAAGGGGAGATGTATAGCTAACTAAGAGCCTGTGATCCACAGAGATGACGCCACCCCCCCACCCTCCCCTCCTCTGGAGGACATCTAACATCCCTCTGTCTGTGTTACAGTCAGACCTTTGAATCAAATCTTCAGCCCCTCAGGTACTTGCAAGCCTGCTGAGTCCCCAGCTCAGATCTAATTAGGCCGATATGCTGCTTTTTCAGGCAAAACATTTTAGATAGAAGATCTTTATTTTATACATTTTTATTTATTTATTGTGAAATAACTTTGTTATTTGAAGTAATACAAACATATGTATATGTATACTGCCTTTTATCATCTAAAATATATATATATGTATATATTTGTACACAGCTGTCTAATATGGTCAATTTTGTTTACAGTTTGCAGTTAAATGGTTACAGTGGCCAAAATGTAATTCTACTTGAATTTTAACAAACATACATTTTACTCATTCTGTTCATTCTTCTGTGGTGCATTCAAGTAAGATTTTTTTTTAATTTTGAAGAATAAAAAAGACAATCTGATGTATTTCACTTCATCCCATTTATCTTTTGCATATTTCAGATGATCTTAAATCAGATGGGAGGTACATAATGGAAACTCTAGTCCACAGTTATTCCAACAGCAGTATAAAATCCAGACAGCATGTCTCTAGAGGCAGATTAACAACACTATGCTGAAGATGAGTTGAACTCTGTTAATTAAAGCAGTTTGAATATCAAGTCAGCAATGATGCAATAAATTTATTCTACAGCATGGGATGGCTGCCTCAGCATCAACTTGGTGTCCTTCTGCTGTGTGTTTCTGTGCAACGTAACACTGAACTTGTGTGTTTGTAATGTTGCATCAGTAATTCTTCACTAATTGCTCTTGTTTTGTTTTCCTCTCTCTGAACCAGACTTGGCAAACAGTTGCTCTTCTTCCAGCCTGTTTGCTGAGCTACTGACTGATCTGAGTTGATATGTGAGAGCGTGTTGCAGAGATCAGCTGTGTACAGGAAACTGTCATTGTCTATATCTTGTCTACATTCATCTGAGGATCAGTTTAAGGATTTTTTTTTCAATTAGAACCCTCTGGTCATCGTTCTATCATAGGGCTGTTTGATACAACTGCTTAAAACTGAAGATAGAGCGTCAGTACCCACAATTAGGCATTTGATTACAATAATTTGTGTCCGGAATGAGCAAATAAGAAATCACATACCAATGAAGATGGATTCTATTTTATTCAATCACTTCAATTTGAAACAACTTGTAGAGTTTGTGTACTTCCTTATTGAAACTTTCAGAAGGTCAAAGTTTAACGTCATTAATCAGAAAAAAAAAAAAAAACTTCAAAAGTAGAAAACAGCACCTTGACAGTAAAGTATAGATTTGGGTTTTAAACCGACACCAAACTAACAACGCTGCAATCCAACCAGTGCTACTGCATTTTTCCACAAGTCCAATTTCTTTATTGACATTTAGTTTCTTCGTATTTATTTGTCATAATTGAGGTCAATTTAAAGGGGTTAGCATCCACACAATGAAGAACAAACATGTTGTTTGTACACATATGTCTGTGTGTGCATGTAATTGTGTGTGTGTGTGCGTGGATGCGTGTGTGTGTCTGGTGCCTTATCTGTCCCAGTCACAGGCTGTGGAGCCCTCCAGAACATTCCACCAGCTCTGAACACATCGCCAGCTGGCACATTTACACACACTGACATACACATCCACACACACACACACACATTCACAGTAGCCTCACACAACCCTGCTTTCGGCCCTCACACATCTGAGGATGTATGCACCCCAGGCATTCGATCGCAGCAAAGGGAGAGAGAATTAGGGCAAAGAAAGAGAATGAAAAGAGGATACAAGAAGAAGACAAAATTAAAAACCAAATTATTTCAAATTGCTGAGAAAATGTTGATGTATTTAGAGAAATGAGACGGAAAAAGCCCTATTTAAACATATACAACTATTTCCAGATGTTTACAAATAATTATATATTCTAAAATAAAAATGAAACAAATATAATGGAACAAATAAACTGGAGTTTGTTTGATTCAAGGTTCATCTTTACAGACGCCCTTTGATCAAAGGTTCCTTACACTCTTTTGAATGTTGACCTTTGACCTCAACTGCTGTGACCTCCAGACATTTGCCGTGTGTGTGTACTTTTATTGCCAATGTTGTGAGCACACAAATCTGTCCACACAGCCAGATTGTGGAGACTTGACTTCCTCTTGATGACAGAGAGCGAGACCCCATAACGTAAATCAAATGCAGTTGGTGGAATCTGAAAACAAGCTGTTTGTTGTTAGGAGAAGAAGAAAGGCGCAATAGGGGTGAAGAAGATGAAAAAGAGGTCGGTGAGGATTAAAAAAGAACAACAAGAGAAAAATGAGATGGGAGTGAGTAAAGCAGAAAGCAAAAAAAGTTAATAAAAAGAGAAAATAAGATATTACATTTTTTAAAATGCAAAGCTTTAAGAAGTATAGTTGAGAAGAAAGAAGAATAAGGCAAGAATCTTAAGACTGGGGGGAAAAAGATGGGCAAAGAAAAGTTTGAGGAAAAGATAAAAAATAGATAAAAGAAAACATCTAAATCCGGGACAAAGAAAAGAGAACAGAGACGGTTATTAAAAAAGGAAAGCTGGATTTTTAAAAAAAGTTCAAATTAAGATAAAAAAAGGCTGATAAAAGAAGAAAAAGAGAAGGAAGAATGCTTAATGAAAAGAGGAAGATGTGAGAAAGAAGAAGGGGGAATAAGGGGTGTGGATGAGGATTTGAAGAGGAGGAAGTTCCCTGCAGGAGGTGTTGAAGGTGAAGAAGGTCTGACTTCAGGCTGTGTGTTCAGCTTTACTTGATGAAGACTGTTTTCAGCTCAGTTAGACACCGTGTTGAGTCAGGTGTGTGTGTTTGTGTGTTTGTGGGTGAAAAATTGAAACCAGATCAACATGTTTTATTACCTCAGATGGGATGAATATTCTGTCTGACATTTTCACAAGTTTTAAAGACAAAACAAGTCTGTTTAATCTGATTTATAACAACATTTACATGATTCCCATGTACTTTGATATGATATATACTATTGAATAAATTAAAACATTTGGACTTTTCAACATAGCAAATCTATATAAAACTTAGAAGAAGCACACATACTAATGAGCAAAAAATGACAAAAACTCATCTGTTAGTATTGTGCATATTTTTTATAAATTATTATAAATTTAAAAGAGGAAGTCACATGTTTTATATGGAAGCAAAGCTTCTACTTGAGCATGTCACTTTTAGTTACAGACAGTCGGTCTGACTCTGTGTTTCTACACACACAAGTCCCAACATGTCCACACGGTCGCTGTCAGCCTGTGTGTTCCTTCAGTGGATCACATCCCTCTACCTGTCATCATGTCTTAAACTTCTATCGTGTTACCTGAGAAGTCATTTCTGAGCAGGGCTTTCTGGGAAATGGAGTCTATGCTGGACATGTTGACAGAGACGTGTCACCAAACTGCACCTGGAGTGAGACGTTTAATGCAGCTGACATGCAGGAATTCATTGTCCAGCTTAGTTTCACGGATTAACACCCTAAACAGACTAAAACCGTCCAATCATTGTATAAATGACAAATTGATGGTTTATTTTTTCCTACTTCAGTTTATTTCTCAACTTTTTACTGTTTTTGTATGTGAGATATCACAACAATGTCTGTTAAATGTGACAAAACAACAAAACAGCAAATATCGAACTATGAGATGGAATTCCAGCTGCAGGGCCCCAACATGGCGTCTGTCATCAGCCATGATTCTTCTGGATTCAACCCCCTCACACCTAGAAACACATGTCAACGCAGCCATCTCCGTTCCTTCACGTCTCATTAAACAAAGTGAAGCAGGTTCAGAGTTTACAGCGTGGCAGTGATGACAGAACTGTCGGCTGTTTGTTTTAGAGTCTGAAACTCATCAACACACCTGCAGCTTCCACTGAAGCAGCACAAACATCCCCTCTTCTGCACAAACAGGATACTTCATCCTCAACTTAAGGTAGTTAGTTATCATCAGTTCTTTCCAACACAACACACGAGTGTATTCTTTTTCATTTGTCTAACTGGGATTGTGAGCGACCTAAAAAGTCATGTGACCTTTACACGAGGCAGTTTGTGCATGAAGCACATAAACATCTGAACCAATTATAACATCTTGTATTTAACGAGTTTGTCATTAAACATAGCATGTTTAATAGCATGTTACTTCTTCATCACTCTGTCATTCAGATTTTAAATCCACATCTAAACTCTTAGGTTGCAGAACATAAGTTTATGGTTTAGTCATGTTACTCCTGTTATCTATCCTGTCTCCTTTTGGTTAGACTGGCTTAAACAATGAAGACAGTTGATTTTTTTTTTTTTCTCAAGCCAGGTTCATGCTGTGAGATTTTTATGTAGCTTTCATAGACAAAATATTTTCTTGTAAAAAAAAAACATTTTGGACAAGAGCTGGAATTGGCATCAGTAGTCATTCATAACAAGGTAACCAACTGCATAGTTTTCTTAGTTCTTTCACAACAAAAGAAAATCTACAACAAATGTCAAGCAGAAAAATCATGCAGTGTGATTACTGCTGTGTCTTTTCCTCATGTTGCTCCTGTTATCTTTAGAGTCTAACAATAAAACTGTTAAAGCCTGAACTTTCTTTTTCAATCATTATTGGACTGATATATATCTCTATCAGATATTTGTTAATGATTCTGCCATACCCACGTTCTGGCATCTATTAAATCTTATATTGTTCAGTGTGAAACAGGTTATTATCAGGTCTGCAGTATGACAAACACCAGCAAACAGGAAATACACAAAATCTACTACTTATTTGATCATTTGAATTTAATCCTAAATGTAAATACAGAGAAGTAGATCAGAAGATAAACATTGATTTAATAAAAACCCACTTAGCTCTTGTATTTCATGCAGCAATTTTAGTAAACAATAACCATGTACAGCAATTATTTTAAAAACTGACACTTGCCCAAATAATTAATGAAAGCTCTCTGAAAACAGAGAAAAAAAAAGAAAAATTAAGACCAAAAAAAGGGTCAACACATATCATCTGCAGCCTGCAGGCAACTATGAAATCCACCTCATCTTCATCCTCCAACCCCCTAAACATCAGACAGAAAAACCAACAAGCTCTGGAGCAGAAAGCTAACAAAGAAACATCTTCTCTGTTTCAGTTTTTTTTTTCAATTTTTCCATATTTCTTTCACTCTGTGTCTCCACTGGATCACAGTGGTGCATTTATATTTGACAAGTGGCATCAATAAGTCAGCAGGTGTGTAGATAGAAATGTCCTCACACCTTCACTACATCTGTGTTCAGCGGGGAGCGGGAACGCTTCCAAGTTCATAGTTTTTCCACTTTTTTGTCTCACAGATATTCTCTCTATCTCTCGCTTTATATTTTATTTATAGCCAATATTAATATATGTGTGTATGCAGCATCCTGCAGATATAAGAGTGAAAACAGTGACTGTGTTGAGACTCAACAATGAAACAAAAACAACACAAAAGTAAGTGACTTTTAATAAACTAATATGAATGTAATTAAAAATGGACTGTTTCCCACTAATGTTGTTCGTTAAAAAAATACATATGTGCCAAAGTGTTAAATCACCCCAATTTCTTCATGTATGGATTTTTCTATATTGTTCACAAAGATTCTTCAGAAACTTATATCAGTTTTCACGAGAAACACCACAAAAAAAATGTCTACCATAAAAAAAATCCAGAGAGAAACTAAAGAAATAAAACAAATGAGACAAATCAACATTACAAACAATGAGACAAAACAGTGCAAGTGACTGGGAACATAAAACTTGGACACAGCTCCGCTAGAAATTAGCATGCCACGGTGGGTGTTTGTGTGGCGACACACACTGACAATGTAGCGGACCCTTGGGGTGTGAGCGTGAGTGGTGGCTGTCCTGTCAGAGCTGATTTAAGGCTGCAGCATTTCAAACACAACCTGTTTCATATTGGATTACTACCTGAGCTCTGAAGAGGTGTGTGAGTGCCTAAATGTGTGTGAGGCGATGAATGTTTACACTTTGGTTGTCATCCCTAAAGCACCATGCAACTCCCATGTGAAGATTACTTCTCTGTTACAGCAGTGTGTGTGTCTATAAGAGTGTGTGGTGCTCAGGTTGACTGTCATATTATTTGGAAGAAGTACTTATATGTGAAGGGAGTCTTATTTGTCAGATCAGAAGGCTAAAAACACACATTTGTTGTATTTTTGTCTCTGCAAGGACAACTTTAATGTGTCCAAGTTTTAGATGGGAAACTTTTGTGTTGTATCTTGTTTAATTAGATTAAATTAGGCATTACAACAGTAAGGAGGAACATTAAAGAACTCATTAAAATTGACAGGTATTTATGTCAGTAATCTTTTTGTTCACTTGATGACTCGAAAATATGTTTAAGGATGCATCTTAAAATGACTCATATTGGTACACAAATCTTTAGACAATTAAGATTTCTCCAATTATTCCATAGTTGTTCATCATCTGTGTTATTAACTTAATCTGGTAAGCAATCGTGCTTTTCCCCAATACTTTTATTTCCGTTATGACATACAGAAAAGAGGAAAATCTCAAAGAATAAAAATAGAAAACTATTATGTCAGTTTTATAATTTTAGCGCCAACTTCTCTTTTTTCTTAACTTGTCTGCTGTATTGTGATAAACTGGATCATCAGTCCATCACAGGGTCTTAACTTCAGAATCTAAATATCAAACATCAATTCTTTATATACTCAAATTTCAAAGGTAAAAAAATAAGAGTTTTTAGTAAGACACAGGTGGAAAGATGGACACAATTGTTATAAAATCTTTAAAAATGTCATTCTGATTGTTCTGCAACAGTTTTTCTTGTTTTGCAATAACTAGAATAATGTTTTGTCTGTGCAAACATGTGTTCATGTGTTGAAGGAGGCATATGGGTCAGTTACCCGGGGACTGTGGCAGTTGGTGGAGTGTGTGTCTCTGTGTGTCTCTGTGTGTGTGTCAGATTGACTGATTAAACAAAATCATCAGAAAATATACAGTATGTATAAACAATGTGGATTAAATGATACTTCTAGTTTCAGTATTATTATTATTATTATTGCTACATGTGTTCCCATCACTGTTTGAGCACTACTTGGTTCATAATATATATTTTAATGTAGTATACATACTGTTATGATATGCGTTGTGACTCATTTCATTAAATGAAATAGTGTCACTGAAACATGGGACACTTTAAAATACAGATAAAAACAGAATCCAGGGCTTTGGAGCTTTTATTCCAAATAGAACATAAACAAAATACCAGATGTTTAAAATGAGTTATTTTATTATTTCACCGAAAATTTGAGCTCATTTTGAATTCAATATTAGCAACACATATAAAAAAAGTGGGAGCAGAGGCAAGAAAAGGCTTGAAAAGTGAAATCAGAAAATCTAAAACATCTGGAGGGTCACATGACAACTAAGTAGGTTAAATGGCAACAGTTCAGTAACATGATCGAGTATAAAAGGAGCATTTCAGAGATTCACCAATCTGCATCAAACCATGTGTAAAAAATTTGAAATAAAAATTCACGTCAGTGTAAAACTGAACACTTTGAAGATCCCACCCTCTACAGTGAATAATATCATCAAAACATCCAGAGAATCACGAGAAAACTCTGTGTCCTAAGGACTAGGTCAAAGGTCAGAACTGCTTGCTTGTGATTTCTGAGCCTCGAGGAGCTGCTGCATTAAAAACATGATTCTCACTTGCATATTTCAGCAAGAAAATGGTAAGGCACTTAGAGCATTCTTCACATGAGAAGAGTCCGGGTGCTGCACTGACCTGCCTGCGGTCCAGATCTTTCACCAGAAGACTGAATCATGAAATGAAAACTCCAGCTACAAAGGCTGCATCATACAAGAAAGGGACAACAGCTGGTCTCCTCACTTCCCAGATGTTTACCACACAACAGTAAACATCTTCTTTATGTGTTGCTGTCATTAAATTCAACATAAGCTGATATTTTCTATGAAATGGGAACAAAACTCAGTTTTAAAGTCACATGTGTCGTTCATGTTCTACTGAGAATAAAATATGGGTTTATGAAATTTACAAACCCGTTGCATTCTGGGGGTTTAGTTTGTTCATTTGGTTCTTTTAACAGTTTATATAAAGCAACCCAACTTTTCGGAATTGGGGTTGTATTTCCAAAAACTTTAGGTTTTCGCTCTTTTTATTCCTGCAATTCAAATCAAACATTAAAATCCAATTTTAACATTAATTCAACCTAAACTTCTTGTAAGGGCAGATTTAGTTGTTCGTTCATCATGCAGTCAGCTGTCTGCTCTCTAAAAAAGAACATTAGATATTTTTCTTTAGTGAATCAATAAGAGAAGAACTTTTGTAAGATTTTAAATGCACAAGTTGGAGGGAAGGGAAACGGGAATCAGGGTGACAGGAAGTTCACTACAAATCTTCCAAAGACTCACAGGAAAATGCTTCTACTGCTGGAAACCAAGCTGCCAGCTGAAAATGTTGAATGTCCCAAATATCTTCTTTCCTTACAGCTTAGCAAGAGGTGATAAGTAACGGGTAAGCAAAATGCATGTGTGTGTTTGTGCATTAAGCTGTAATGAAAGCTCTTTTTTTAAAGTGTGCTCACTTAAACTGCTGCTGCTGCATTTTTCCAAAAAGAGTTGTTTGATCGCTTGTTTAAATACATGTGTTTTGTTGCCTGTGGCAGCTGATTTTGATTGTATCTCAGCAGTGATATATTTCAACCTTTGAGCATATTTTTAAAAATTTATTGCTAAAATATTATAATGTTTTGGTTTTGGAAATTTTGCATTCTATATTTGAGGACAGGGATTTCTATTTCCCTCTTTCCTCCTGCTTCTCTGTGGAGACAAGTTAGAAGCTGATAAGCTGCCAAGCAGAGAGTTTAGTGAGCTGAGAGCATTCCTTCATCTCCCCACATCCTTTCACCCGACGGACAACTAATCTCCCTTGGGGTCAACCAACAGGGGTGAGAGGAAAAAAGAGCTCAAGGGAGAGAAGGAAGAGGAGGACAAAGAGAGCAAGAGGAGTGTCATAGTGAGAATTGATGGACAAGCCAGGGCTCTGGAGACGTCAAGGTTTTTAACCTGATTCTC
This sequence comes from Pachypanchax playfairii, assembly GCA_006937955.1. NCBI lineage: Eukaryota > Metazoa > Chordata > Actinopteri > Cyprinodontiformes > Aplocheilidae > Pachypanchax > Pachypanchax playfairii. Next base: position 3,495,741 of record SSNP01000010.1, on the reverse strand, counting down.
CACGCTTCAGGAATCAGTGAAGGTCATAAAGTGCTGATGGGCGAAACTGATGAATCACTGCCCTTAGAGCAACGAGTTCTACAGTTCAGCTTCATTCTCAAAAGTTGTTCTTATCACTTACATGTTAAGTGACCTGTGACATCATCAGCTCTTTAAAAAACAGGGTTTTTATTAGAATTCTGATTCTTTAGTCCCAGTTTTGTCAAGCTCAAACTTTTTTCCCAAAATTGCTTTGGTAAAAATATTTACTGCACATAAATTAAAGTCTTTAACTTATAATAATTTTATATACAAACAAAACAGTATTTGAACCCAAACTGTTACCTTTTCATAAAATGAATGATCCTATTTATGGCTCAGGTCTACTTTCTAACAATCTTCAATTCTGTATGTATTTTTATTGATGTTTCCACCAATTTTACAGTGATACTATAGAAAAAATAAAGTACAACAAGGAAATAGCATGACCCTCAACAATAGTTTTGATTAGGTCAGGAGATTTATTTATTTATCTGGATTTATCAGTCAGAAGAAAATGTCACACCATGCTCAAACACTATAACTCCAACATCCTGGATGCAACATGCTTTAATTAAATTACATTTCACACCCTTAAATGTGCTTTGCTATATAAAAAATATGACAATGTTAACAAGAATTCTACAGCATTTAGTTCACCAGTCACAGTCCCCGTCCTTGCAGTATGTTATGCTTTACTACTGGTATAATTCATGTTTCTGAGGATCAGGGTTTAGCCTGCGGTCCAGAGTCAGTGTGGCCTTTTAACATGAAGGTCAAGTAACAGAACATGAAGGTTTATCCAATTTTACATTATTTCACTCAAGGGAATACAGTTTTGTTGGACTATAGGTATAAAAAAATATATGTTGTGACATTTAAACAATAAATTATTACTATTAGTCACACTTCTCAACTTATAAAACAACATTTTAAAACACAAGCTATTATAGATTTCATGACTGAATCCACAAAATCACGATTTTTCAGCTGTGTAGAAAAATGGTGATTCGATACAAAAAACTTCCAACTGCCAGGTATCAAAATAAAATATAGAAATCAAGGAAAAATGTTCCTTCAGCCTAGAAAATCCTCTGCATGAATTAGAAAACAGATGTAAGGTTTAATGTATTTGGAAGTCAGGATGAATAATTTCTGTTAAATTTTACAAGAGTTTAATGAGTCCAAGAATAACAATGTTTCAAAAAAAAAAAAAAGTAAAGTACAACATTACTATTGGAATGACAGTATGTTTTCCCATTATCAGTGATCAACACCTGTTACACAAAGACACCAACATAACTACATATCAGATCACTCAGATTTAACAGAGGGAGGGAACAGATCCCTCCATCCTCTCGACTTCTTCAGTTCCAGAATCCCACTAAACACTGAAAACTGCAAGAAATGTACCGACACACTAGCAGCTCTTTTCAACTATCCATACATCTGTTTGCTCCTGTGCAGATGTGACAACAGCAGCAGCTGAGGGTGATGGAGACAATTAACAAGGACATGTCAACAGACACAATGATGTGTAACAGCCCTCAGGGTTCGTAAGTGCCTGTGAGTTTGCATTAGAGAAGTAGGTTAACATGCAGAAAAAACATGCAACATCTCTCATGTACACGCTAACAACACATGCATCAAGCTGACTGTCATTATTCATTATTTGGGGTTTTTTGTTTGTTTGTTTGCCAGTTGACTGAATGCAAACAGAAGATGTTCTGGATTGATTTGTTCTACTGTTTGTCTTATTTAAGGATGAATAATGTCTGAAAGCAGATTATTAAGCCTGTTTTCATTTAATTATACATTTCTTATCAGAAAAGGAGTAAAAGATTGTGAAGAAAAGAAAGTCTTGACTGTTCACGCTGTATTAATACAGTCAAAGTAACTCTACAAAAATCAGAAAAGTCAGAAAATAAATGGTTTAAAATTAGCTATTTTGTCATTATTACTGAGAGTTAGAGTCTGAAAATTTATGACAACAAGGGTTAAAGGTCAGAATAAGAGTTGCAAGGATGAAGTGGGACAACAAGGATACAGCTGGAAAACATATGTAGGTGTGCCATCAAACATCACAAACACATATGAAAAGACACACAAACACATACACACACAATTTCCACTACTTTGCAGCTCTGTGTGTTAATCTGTCAGTAAGTTGAGTATTTTTAATTTTAGAGCAAATCTTTGTTTGAGAAAAATATTATATGAACGAAAGTTTGAGGTCCATGTTTAGATTTATGGAGGACTCTGGTACATGTTCATTTGCAGTATATTAGATTGTTTTATTAAGTATTGCAGGTTTTTGTAGAACATTAAAATCACTTAAACACTGAAACAAAAAAAATTCAAACAAACAAAACAATTTCAACACAATAGAGTCAGTGTCTATTGATGCTTTGGATGTGAGTTTATTGTTGCAGTTTAGAAGAGATGACCTTGTCCTACTTGGTGATCAGTAAGCAATGTCACAAGAGGACACAGCTGATTGGCTGTCAATAAGCTATTAGGGTAACAGGGGGAAACAGAGACAACTATAGCAAGCTATAGAGTGGGAATGAGGACAGAGAGGAGAATAAAATAAATCGTAGTTTAAAATGTTGTTAGCATCACCAAGAGGCTGTCGTTTTTTAATCACAGAAAGAAGAAAGCAATAACTTAATCACTGCTTTTATAAATGACTGCAGAACATATAATATCTCACATGGCTGTTTGTTAATGTTATTAAGAAAATCTTTGTAAAGAAACAGTAACAGATGTTGAGATTTCTTTGAACTTAACAGTTCTGGAGACACTATTTCAAAATAAGAGAACTACTTGAAAATATTCAGAGAGCAATATTTACTTTCAGGAAAGGAAACATTGAATTATAGCCACACTCCTAATGTGACATTACAGCATGATATTAAAAATGATAAATTAGTAGCTGTGTATTGTTTAATATTTATGTGCATATTGCTGGTTTATTACCTTTTGAAAAGGTCATGCCTTAGAGCTTCACTGTGTGGTTGTAAGTTATCCTGCAGCACTTTACACATATACCTGACCCACTAACATAACATGCACACAGACAAACTCATTTAGCCACATTTGTTGACCTATAATGTATTCCTTATATAGCTGAAAAGCTCTAAACTCTCTTAACCTAATCAGTAGTATATGTGCCAAACTCAAACCTTCATCTTGTTATTAACGTAAACTCAAACTGTACAAAATATAATCTTTGCAAAGTTAAGACTAGTGGGTCTAATAAACAAATGAAGAGTCATTAAGGTACAAATATGTGCACACATGCATGCACACAGGTGCAATGAAATTCCTGTGATCAATGTATGTGCCACCAACAAACACACGTTAACTGTGAAGCTTAGTAGCCTCGAGGATTTACAGTCCTATAGTGTTTGGTGTTACATGCAAACACACAAACACACAGACACACACACACAAACATGTGGCACTGTGGCAGGTTGCTCCAGGCCTCGGGCTAAATCCAGAAATAAAGACAATAGAATAAACCAGAGGAAAGAAAAAAAAACGGAATGTGTGTTTGTCACCTCAGGGCTGCCAAACACAGAAAATCTGCACAAAATCCTGACAGAACAGGACCATGTTTGTGTAATAATGTGCATCTATGTGTGTGTCTGTAAGACAGAGCGAGCGTTTCACACCAACACACATTGACATAAACAATTAATAACAGTAACTAACAGAGGAGATTCAGTTTAATGAGGAACAGGCCCGTCGGTGTGCAGACTGATGCTTTAATTGCAGCCAACAGGAAAGATTTTCTTATTCAAATATGCAAATAAACATTTTATTATTTTTAATGAGACAATGAAAAAGTTTGTGTGTGTTTTCAGTTTTAGAAAGCTCTTTTTTTACAGGCTCCGTAATGTTCCATTGGACTGCTTCATTCATTGAGAGTTTGATGGTTTTTCATCTCTGAATCAACAGGATTGAACTCTTTATCTTGGAATAATAAATTATATCATTGTAATCTCAAGCTTTAATGTTGAAAAATAGAAAGTTTAAAACAGACTAAAGAAATACAATATCAAATAAAAGGCCATCAATTTCAACTCACATGGGAATATTTTTTGTGTTGTTTTGTTTCAAAGCACACAGTTGCTGAATGGAGATGATTCACAGAATTGCTGCCAACTGGATCTGAAGCATGCAGCTGCTCAGTTTGTAATCTGAAAAAATATTGACTGTATAGTCACGAAAGTTTAACTTGGAAATGATTTAACATGATTGAACAGAGAGGATGTCTGGCTGTTCAAGTGAAGGCGACATAGTCTCTCTCTCTCTCTCTCTCTCTCTCTCTCTCTCTCATAGAAAGTTTTTCAGACTGTGCACTGACTAGACAGAATGCATTAGCTGCTTGACTGAATGTTTCTGATATCAGTGTGGAGGAAGCAAATATAGGAAAGTGTTCAATAACAGATCTGGATTAGATAAATTTCCTTTCAGTACAATAAAACTCAAAGGATTTTGTAAGAAGATACATTCAGCTTCGAATTGATAATGTCAAATTGTTAACTCCAGCTCTGCGGAGCAAAATTTCCAGAGCAAATCATCTGAATATCAAAACATTATTATGAATTGGTGTTTTTTCTTTGATTAATCCAAATTCAATTTCTATATATTTAATAGTTATATTTAGATTGATGTTATATTCCCTCTGATTAAAAAAATGTCGTCAACAATTTGGATTCTGTCCCCATTTTGATGTTTTTAAGCATAACTATGGCTTAAAAGGATTTTGGTCTGTTTTTATTAAACACAGATGGTCATGGGAAGTTGGGCATTAAAGAGACAGATTGGTCTTTTTGAAGCCGGGTTGTATAAGACACTTATCCATAGTCTATTATGCACAGTACAATGTGCATTAACCAGAGTAGGTCGAGGCTGCCACACTTCTAGTTTGAAAAGAGCACACAGGAGTACCTGCATGAAATCTAATCAATGAACGGCTCTAAATGGGGTCAGCAGCAAAAACACACTTCAGAAACCAACCTAGAAACAGGCCCACTTTCAAAATAATCAATATAAGTTTAAAAGCACTCTAGAATGTCTTTGCTCTGGTGCTGAAGGAGAATCTGAAACTTTTATAACAAACTGTATAATATAATCAGAATGTTTTGGCAAGCAGAAGCAGGAAAGATGCTGATTTATCTAGATTATAACTTAATCTTTTTATTTTTATAGTGTGCTTTGATAATAACAGATTGTATACAGAGAGATACAGATAATATTTACATGGTCTTCCTAAAGAATTACTATGTAAAAAATTCACAGTTAAACTCATTTTCCCTTGATCAGTATCCAGACAGAGTTCATAAAATCAGAGAAACTTGGTGAGTTTCACAGAAGAACAAAGAGTTTTGTGCAGGTAGTCGATGTCTGCATTTACTGCAAAGGTCACATGTGATTCAATTATTACATGCTGTGTGTTGGTTTGATAGACGGTGCTCAAGAGTGGGTTGATTCCCATTCACAAAAGTTACAATTCTCATTTTCTCCTCTGTGTCAACTTGCAAATGCAAGAAATAATTATTGTTTACACTGATACGTTGGCGACTGATGTCCTGCTGGAATTAATAATTGTAAAAATAATTAGAATACCAAGACCTGGCAAGGTGCCAGCATTAAAGTTAAATGTAAACTTAAAGACATTAAAGACAAATAGTACAAAACAACTTGTTGATTCAAATCATTTTAATCAAACAAAGAGCATCTGCTGAATCAACTGACCAACCAGAAACTACTTTGCTGCTTCCATCAGACAACGGCCACATCTCAGATCTGGTTCCCATAGATCAAAGTCAGTGGACAAAAAGCAGGTTGTCTCAATCATCTGACCAGTTTACAAAGTGCTCAGTGCCGTGTCGACTAAATCACACACGTTCTTCCTCTGTGGCCACAAACCGGAGCCAACCTGAGCTGCACAGTCTGCTTAAACACAAACAAAGCTTCCTGTCCACAGCTCTGACTCTGTTACAGCCTGGCTGTTCAAATCTGGGAGAGCTCCAGGTGAGCAAACACAACTAATTTTAACAAATAAACAGTAGAGATGCAGTTTGGATTGCCTGATTAGCCAAACCTGACCAGAACATCAAGTTGCCACCATCAACATCCAGACAGAGGGACTTCAGGCCCTTTGCTTTGACGTACGGGGGGGTCACAGCATCTGGTTGGCATTTTATCCTGTCAAACAGATCTGAACTAAAGCCCATCAGCACATTTAGACTGACACAAAGATGGTAAACAGACCTGATTAACATAAATCTCAAATATTTCTTTGATTTATTTTAATCACCCTTGAATAAGCAGTCAGGTGAGGTTTAACTGACTTTGAGTGGGATGTTGATTGTGACAGAATAATTCGATTTTTTTTTCTTTTACAACTGCGATTGTAAATGTGACAAAGAACTTTGATGCTTTATATCAAAAATGTTCTCAAAGCATTGATAACTATTTACAAATCTCAGATATTTTTTGGTTAAGTGGTCTTGGGACCCTTAACTAACAATTTAATTAACGGTCATTTGGCTTAAAGGTTTAGTTCTGATATTTGAACTCAGTTTCTTTAAATTTATTATCAATAATAGTTCAATTAGAAGTGAAGTGTCACCTCACTGTTCATTGATAGAGAAGTGACGAAAGTCTTAGAGCTTCAGGAGGTTGTTCTCAGTTTTATCAGATTTTTAGTCATTTAAAACCACGCATATTAAACATGTTTCCATTGGATACAGTGTTTGATTATGAAAATGTAGAAGCCAACATTTTTCCAAGATACCCTTGTTAGATTTGTTACTGTTCATCTTGTCATGGACTGATACTAATTACTAATAATCACAGAATCTGAATTGTAAATGTCTGAACTAACTCTTTAAGATTAAAGCAAAATGCAAAGTAATATACAAAGAGATAAACTTTACGTTTATACGTTTTAAACATTAGAGCGTGTAACAATCGCATGAGATACTCATATAATCAGAAAAAAGAAGATGACTGAACAGATTTAAGAAAATCTGCTTAAGCTGAAAATCCAATGAGTCAACAGTTAGACATTGTTTGGTTTGTATGACAGGCTTTAAAAGCAAAAGACAATTACAGCTTTGACACAACACAAGCAGGTATTTGTGTAAAGTGTTTCTGGGACTGACACAACTTATTTTATTGTTGTGATATTTTAATTCAAAGGACAAACTACAACCTAATAAGTCAAATCAGCACAACAAAACAACTCATTTTGTCAAATACCGGTAAACAGCTGAATAATCAATCAACCTTCAGTCAAGGTCTCAGAGAGAAATTAATCAAGACTTGTGTCTTTCTCTTGTGCATGAGCGTGCGTGTTAACTGAAAAAGGAAAATGATTCATTTTAGCACGTGTTTAGTCTCACGGTGTATGTGTTTTTTTATTTAAACGCCTTGTGCAACTTTTGATGCTTACCATAACACGCGCGCGCGCCCACCCACCCAAACACACACACGCACACATGCACACACAGATTTGGCAGAGTTCAGTAGTGTGTTGTAAAGAATGAATGAAAGAGTGGAAAGTAGCCGTTGACGGTTGAGGTCAATTTAAACTGTTGGAAAAAAGCCAAAGCAGGGGCGCGCAAACACTCCCAGATGAATGAATGAACGCTCAGTGATTAAGGCTAGAATCGTTTCTAAAGCTGCTGACTAAAACGTCTACGGATAAACAGAATCTTACTCTCTATTCAGATTTGTGCAAAATGTGGCAGAGGCCTTCCAGATTGCGCCTGCTTCTTTTGCGCGTTTACGCACGCAGAAAGAGAATATGCTGACTTACCTCGGAGGTTCTGGATCTTCACCACCACCTCCACAGGTTCCCGCAGACTGCGCGCCAGGTACAAGCGCCCCGAGTCTCTTTCAATCTGGACAGGCGAGTCAGCTTCAGATATCACCTCGAACCAACGCTGCTCGAACTTCTGGTCCGGTACCGTGAAGACCAGATCCCCAACTCTGATGTGATCAGGAACGCTCACTGTGTATGTCAGATCCTCTGACAGAGCACGAGCCTTCCTCCGCACTCTCGTGGACCTCCGGACGTTGACCCGCAGGAACACTGGCTCGCTGATCAGCATCACATCTCCACCGTCCTTCACATAAAGACGCAGACTCACCTGGCGGACCCCCTGGAGTGATCCGACAAGACGCACCTGCCCGGTTTGAGGGACCACGTGGAGCAGGTCGGACTCCGGTGATGCGTAAAAAGTTATACGTCCGTTTTTCTCTGCGTCTCCGTCCTTTGCGTCAAAGCGAACCAACTCAGTTCCCTGAGGGGTTAACTCGTCTACTTCAATCGTCTCATTACCGCTGGTGAACCGAGGTATATTATCGTTTCTGTCTGACACTTCAATTTGGATGACAGCTGGTCTCCTCTGACATCTTGGCGACAGCTCCACTGCCAGCTCGTACATCGCTATAAACTCTCGGTCCAAAGGTTTCGTGGACACCAAAAGCAGATGACCCCAGTGATTCAGGTGTTCATGATAGTAAACGACTTTAAAATCTGAAGCGTAATTCCCATGCAGGCTCGTATCGAGATCTGCACCAGGACAACTTGTATTTGCGAGCAGAATCATCACCCCATCCACGCGCGTTCCAGCCGGGGAGTTTTCGGCTATGTGTCCGAAGTAGCGCGCTGAATGCCCGTGCTGCGCAGAGAGACACACCGGTGACACATGAATCAGAAGAAACGGGAGCAAGTGGAGGGTATTTAAAAGAACCGATTCTTTTGCAGCTTTGGTCATATTTCCATTAAGCCTGTCTTACTTACAAAAGACAGCAAAGTGTCCACAAAAGCCACAAGAGTGAAGCTGCACAGAAATCCAATTCCAAACGATTCCCTGCTTGCTTGAAAATATGGATTGAGAACAAATAGAAAACTGCAGTCAGAAAGTCCAAGTTTATTGAACTAGTTCCTCAACATGCGTAGAAAAAGCCCAAACAGTTGTCATGAATGAGAGATTAATGTCCATCTGGCGAGCAGGAAGAATCGGTAACACTCGGTGCCAACAGTCCCTCCAGATAATTAATTCAGTCAAAAGGGACTTTAATAGCATGAAAGAATCTTTTAGTTCCAAATGGTCCTTGGAAAAAAGCCACTTCAATGAAAGTTATACAAAAAATACTTCTAACATATTTGTACAGGTTTGGTTCAAATATTTTCCAGCACAGCAGATGCTGAAGATGCGCAAAATTGTCACACTGTGTCCGGATAACTCCATCGGAGGATAGATGAGACTAACGGCCACAGAAACATCCAACGGGCTCCATGTGGCTGCCTCGCACCGCCCACTGCCCCCAGAGAAGAGAAGCCAATCAGGAAACTGCAGTGTCCTGAGTGACAGTCAATAAGACCCACCCACTGAAAGGATGAGTCTACTGACAGAAACAAAAAGGAGGAGAGGGCATATACATTTTGGAAAATGAAACCTTTTCATTTTAAATCCTTTAAAATTAACAAAACACACATTTTAAACAAAAATCCACCTCAGAACAAGTCACATTATTCAGACATTAATCAAAAATATTAAATATTGTATAATTATTTCATGTTTTTAATTTTCTCTTAATTTAATGATGTAATCTGTATTAAGTAGCAGTAATCTCTTTATATGCATATTTGTATGTGCATTTCAGGTTGTGGTTGAAACTGTGTATTACATTGCTTTTAAAAATAACCTGTTATCACTTTTGACTGTGTCTAACCAAACACCCAATGCTTGTTCATTTTAACTGTACCAGTAGGTTGTCTGCAACAGCAGTGTCACACCATCTGCAGCAACTGTGATGAGGAGTGACGTCTGTCAGCTGAACCTAAGTGGCACGAGTTCCTGCTCAAGAATAACAGCTGGGAAATATCAGCCACACGGTGCTCAAAATCAGCATGCTGCACCTTCTGAGAGTCAAACTCCTGTTGATTTCTGACCAAAACAGGATCACCAATTCCATTGATTGTTTTCTTTTAGCATCATCAAAGGATGTAGCCACCATGACTCCACTCAGTAGCTTGTGGACTGCTGTTTTGAAGTCTCAAGTTTGTCCTTTGGCTGTTGCCATCTTGCGTTTTCAGATGCAGGAATGACATGTAAGGGGAGCATTGGGTAGCTGCCATAACATTTATCTGTCATCCTGAGTGACAGTTACACAGACCAAAACAATGTTTTGTACAATGCTCTAAACTTGTTTTATTTTATTTATTTATGGTGGACACTTTAAAATCGGTATCTGTGGGGACAGACTATTTTAGAAACAAGCTACCTGCTAGTCAAGATAGAAACACAACAAGAAGGAAAATGAGAATAAACAAGGAAATAAATATAAATCCAAAGGTTAGTTTGTAACTAGAAGCAAAATAAGAAACTTGGAGCAAAACAAGGACACTTAGAAGATGCTGAAAGAACTGCAGGATAAGCAAACCAAAGCTGACTGAAGGTACAACATGACCTGACAACATCTGATAAAAAAAGAAAAACAGATGAGGTTTAACTCACAACAACAACAATAATAATAATAATAATAATTTTTATTATTCATATTATTATTTCTATATATATATATAAAGAAGTTCTGTCCCCAAATCCCTTGTGGTGTATAAAGACCTGAATACAGACTCAAGAAGCCGACAGGTAAAGGTCACCTGAAACTAGTGGGATTTCTTTTGAAGGCTTCATAGTTGAATTATATTTTCAACATGTCCCAAAGTTCTGCAGAATCCTATTAATCACCCAGTAATTTAAATAAGGAGTGTTAGGGTTTAAAAAAGAACAACTAAGTAAATTCTGAGGGATGAAGGACAACTCAGTGCAATCTGGGTGATAATCAGCAAATCAGATGAGATACAAGACCAGAAAGCGAGGTAAAAAAAACAAAAACTGAATGAATCAAAAGAACCAAAGATAAAAAAAACATGAACAAGATAGGAGAATCTAATAAAAAATGTAACTTGTCTGATTCAAACGGATGGGTGATAAGCAAACTTCTGCAGAATTTAACGTCCCAGGGATGTAATTTACTGTAACCACATTACTCAGGTGAGAAACTTTTATAATCCTTGAGGGTTCAATCCTGCATTTCATCAGAAGTCAAGTCTTAAGCACAAAAATAAATGTTTTTTCCAATAAAAAGTTAGATTTTTATCTTTTTCTCTAAAATAACAGGTCAAGTTTCCCCCACTTTTTCAGTTTTGTTGTTGTTTGAGATGAATCCAACAAACGTTAATCCTCTGATTCAAAATCTCACATGCACTTTTCTCTTTCCTGCCTGCAGTAATGACAGCAGCAAGCTGCAGTGTAATTTATCAGCAGGAATCTTTTCAACAACTGGGCAATTTGTTGGGATCAATATCTTTTCTCTCTCAGTGCTTCAATGATTGAAACTGACGTAAGAGCTCATTCTTCACGGACATTTTCTTCTCTGTTAGAGATCAAATCGAGTGTGCATGTGATTCAGGAAATCCTTCTGAAGAATTCAAAAACTGAAAAACTGTCTGCGTGTGTCTTCCTTTTTGATTACTTCATGAAATGAAAATTGTCTCAAGCCTTTGATCAAAAACTGAAGGTGGGGGGGGGGGGGGGGGGGG
>SSNP01000010.1:3434869-3484078 GCA_006937955.1 Pachypanchax playfairii | reverse complement strand
GGGGGGGGGGGGGGGGGGGGGTGAGGAATAAAAGAAATGAAAAAAAAGACACAACGAGAAAAGAATTACTTTAATTTTGAAACATAAAACTCCAGTTTGCTCCTGTCAGAGTTAAAACAAAAAGACTGATATAAATCTTTTGAGAAAACATTTTAAGACCTTTTGAAATTTCCTCTCTAGTTTGAGAAAAATCCTAATGTTTTTAGAAAAACAAATACAAAACATTGTTTAATATTGTAAAGATTTGAGAGAAGACTAATTCCAGAAAATTCAAGTTTTGATCAGACCATAAATATTAGAGCTCAGTTATACCAATTAATCACTGGCAAATGATTTAGCTTTGTAGTTTAGCTAATATTTGTGTTTAGAAACTACAGTTCAGTTGATCTAAGACATTTAATTCTATAAATAATATGAATTCATTTTTTGACTGTTCTCTTTAAAAAGCCACATTTTCTTGAGGTCACAAGAATCAATATATTTGAAGTTCTAATTTTGCTGCAGGTCTCTGCAGCTCATGTATCCGTGATCCTCGGCTTCAGGCTTCAGCCTCTTCTTGTTGATTTGTCTAAGTACCCTCACTTACACTCAGGCGACATGTTGGCTGCAGCTTTCCAATCAATTTGTCATGCTTCTCCAAGCCTCCCATCAGGAAACCTTCAAAGTAGTCCGAACTGGAAGAAACTGTCACCACCTCACTGCACAGACAACAGAGGGCATGAAAACAGTTTACGTCAGAGCAAACATTGATCTCTCCTCGCAATGTCTTGAATTTGTTAATGAAACATCACAGTATGACAGAACTGTGTTAAAGCGTCTTATACCTGTGTTAACATTAATCATAACTGATTGGATTACAGCTGTTTGACAATAACATTTAACCCAGTTTAAAGGAAAAGGGGCTGAAATGACGAACTACATTATAAAAGGGCCTTTAGCAAAAAAACATTTGCATATTTTTCATGTTGCCCAAAACATTAGACTTCTACTAGCTTGTCTCCAATCTGTTTGTCATCAAGGAGTTTTAATCTGGCGTATGAGTTAGACATGTAAGTATCATAAATTTGAAAGCAAGTCACTGTTTAATCCCAAGAAACCAAAAACCAGAAACCGTTTATTAGTTCTGAAAGCAGAACCCATGTGAGCCTGTGGCTAAGCTAACAGAGACTTACTCTTCTAATCATCTGTTAGTCACCATATTTAGTGTGATTGGGACTCAATCAGGCATAAACATGCAAAACCAACTCTTCAGGATTGCTAATTCTCCTCCTCAGATTATTTTCTTGCTTCGCCTGATTGATGCATTCATGATCACAAAGTACTTTTACCCTAAGATGTGGTACATTCAGTGATACAGTAGTACAGCACACACTCTGTTGATGAACACATTTACAATTGTTAGTTATTCTTGCATTGCTGGGGCAGTATAACTCATCATTGTGGCAATTAATTACATGATTAAAACATCATTTTTAGCAACACCAATAAGACAGAATCTAAATAACATATTCTGTTATATTTTCTACATATTGCCACATAATAAAAATCAGTGAACAAATGAAAAACAGTCCCACAGTTATTGCTACTTTTGAAGCTATAATATATGAGCTAGCTAGAGGGGCGGCCGTGGTCGAAAGGGGAAGGAGGTTGTCGTCAGATCAAGAGGCTGGAGGTTCGATCCCTGACTCGAACAAGCCATGTGTTGATGCATCCTTGGGCAAGATGCTGAACCCCAAACTGCCTCCTGGGTGCCATGACACAGGCAGCCCTCTCCTCCCTCAGGATGGGTTAAATGCAGAAGTGAATTTCTCCATTTTGAGATGAATATATTATTATTATTATTATTATTATTATTATTATTATTATTATTATTATTATTATTATTATTATTATTATTATTATTATTATTATTATTATTATTATTATTATTATTATTAGAAGTTCCTGTGGTAACTGTGTGCTGCAACATTAATGCTAACTGATGGTACCTAAACAAGAAAAACATGGGGATTCAGTTTCTACTGTGTTTTTGTTTATTTGCTTCTGTCTTTTTTATGAAATTCCAATGGTAAATGGAACTGCTTCTGAAAAACGTGCTCTTTTACGCAGCTTATTATATTGCAATACTTGTGAACTCTGGCCAAGCCCCCTAACCCCACCCTCACCTCCTTCCACCTTACTTCCCGCACTAATGGAAGCAGACTTTCAGTTAGTGCCATGACCACGCAAAGTACACATTATTGATCCACATCAGTTGTGTTAACCACGCATGTACGCGATGTCAGTCAAAATCAGGATGTGACTATTTAACTACAAAATCAAACTTTTAAAGAATTTTATTACTGGCATTGATTTATAAAAGGAATTTATAATTTATAAAAAATATTCAAACTCGGAAAACTGTCATCATCTTCTGCAAAGGATGTTTCCCTTTTTTTTGGAAGAGTCCCAACTTTAAATAAAATCCTGTTTTTGTGCCCTTGTTCACATAAAAAAATATTTTTATATTTTTTGGAAATGTTTTTATAATTAGACCAAAAAAAACGTGTGTCGGCACACTGTGTACACCAATAAAAACAATAATTTAAAATAATCAATATTCTTCTTTTGATGAAAAACAATTAACTAAGCTGAATAAAGATGGATAGATGTAATATTTTTATCTCGCCATACTATGTCAAACATGTTTTTCAGTACAATTTTCCTCTAAATTGCTCTATAGCAGGTTGTGTCACTGTTTTACTCACTGATGATGAATGTTTTTACCAAGGAGCAGCTTTGCTAAATATACCCACTGTACTACACACACCTTGACAACCTGCGATCGCACTGGGCTCATTTCATTATTCCGCATGATGAGATTTCACCACATGCAAACGAGTTTAATTAAGCCGAAACTTATTAGTCAGTGGAGTGTGATTGAATTGATATGTAAATGTTCAGCAGTGCGGGTGAAATCAGATCACATGTATAATAGGATGGAAGATAAAGAGGTGTAATAACACAATGGTGAGCTTGCAGCATCCCATTAACCACTAAGTAGATAACGCCATGTAAATATGATTACTTTCGAGGTCATAGTGATGGGGGAGATGAGATCAAGTGAGATAATTCTCACAGTAACGTGGAATGTTGAAAAAATACTTAGCAATAAAAAATAAAACATTAACTCTGTGCAACACTTTTCGTTTTCTCAAGAAGTTTCATCTTAATCTGCTTGAGGACCAGAATTCCATTTTATGACTGTTTTTTTTGGAGAGGAGAAAAAAAAAATTGAAGTAACATGTGATGAAACAGTAGACTAAGTAGCTTTGACAGGGAATCTGACACCATCATCTCCATCACACTGCTTCAGTCTCAGTCTGAAGTGCTGTGGTTTGACCTTAGACATCTGTCATACACAGAGGAGACGGGTGGGGGAGGGGCAGAGCTGGCGTGGAAAGGTTAATGGTTCAAATTCCCAGATTACAGGAGCTTTGATTTGTTTAAATGGATCAATTAAATTCAAATTTAACAGTTTTAAAAGAAAGAGAAGGAATAATACGACCACATTTTCAACTGAGACATTGTTTATAAAATAAATAAGAGAATAGAAATGTGTTTGATGGAAAAAATGGATGGCATCTGAACAGCAACAGATGTTCTAAATTTGAGTATTTCTCAGCAACGGTTGTTCCTTATATATGGAATGTAAAGATAATGTGCATCACTGCAACCTGACAGCAGATTCTGGTTATGAACTGGGTGTTGAGAAGAAAAAAAAATCCCATTTGGTTGTTTTTAGCTCAGATTTTAAACTTCAGACAATAAAAGAGTTTCATTCTGAATCTACTTTAGAACGTGCACTCAGAATACATATCAGCATTCAGGGACCTGATGCACTGAACTACTTTTCTTATTCACTCATGTTGTGTTTACTCTCATTATATTGTCATTAATTGGATATTTTTGTCTTTTGCCAAGCTGATATTTGTAGTCAGCTGTTTTTGTGTTTGTCTCTGTCCAACCAGTTAAAGAAGATAGTTGCCTTTTCTGATTCTGGTTTTTGTTCTGCTGGAAATGTTTTCTTGTTAAACAAAAGTCTGAAAGTTTGCTCAGGATGAGGAGCTGACCAGATACAAAGATCAAATCAATCAGATGGTTTTCATGAGAATAAAACTTTATTGTTATATAAATCAAGTTTGTTTAAATCACTAATTCACTGAATCTGACAGGCTGAACTTGATATATATATAAATATATATATATATATTTTTTTTTAATTGTGAAGTAGCATAATGGGATTGAACTGAACTTCATGGAACTGCATCTTTAAATTGTCCTGATGCCTTTTGTTATGAACTGCAGCATTATTTTACAAAACAATTCTAATCTGATTTCTGCATTCACTTCAATTCAATTAACTTCTATTCAATAATACTTTATTAATCCACAAGGGAAATTTAAATGTTATAGTAACTAATTTTTTAGGTCTTGTTGAAAAAAAAAAGATTTAAAAAGCATGTAATCAATGTCAGTTGATATTTTACTATAGTGAGAGACATGAATCAAACCTTAACTTGTATTTAATATGGTACATACACTACCACTAATACATACACTGGAAGTTTGACATATGCACTCAGTGAATGTGTTAGATTTGTCTGACAGAAATGTTAAAGTGCCAATTTACAATGTATTTTTACAGAGAACCCTTCATAATTAATCAAACTAATTATAAATCATTGGTATAAAAATTATTACTGCTGTAAAATATATTGCTAATAAAATGGGCAATAATTTTTTTTACGTGATAATCCTTTCCTGGTAGTTAAATGAGCTTCCAGAGATTTATTGATTTAATAGGAAATATTTCTATTAATGTATTTACAAGATTCTTTTATCATTCTCAATCTTTCTCTATGGATACAAATACTCATGAGCATAAGCTTTAACGGTACAATCAAACATTTCTGTGTTCTACTATGTCTCATTTGATGTAGGTTACCATAGAGATGCCTCATCCAAGCTGAAAACAAATGCACAACAACAGAATGCAGCATCTTCTGACAGCTCTCATTACTCTGATAATCAGAGTCTTTAAAGGCCAGAGCAAACTATGAGCCTGCAAGAAGAAAATATCCTGAAATCCAGTTCAGTATGTTAAAATGTTAGAATGCTAAAAACATCCCAAAGCCTTCAGTACAGATGTTGTAACTTTTATTGAGCTATTCTCCGTCTTAGAGAATCTAAGATGATGTAAGGTGAACATTTGTTGATTAAAATGTTTATTTTAGAGTTTCATAATGAATGAAACTAAATAACACAAGATACTTTCAGTGCCGTGATTTTCTCTAACAGATGGAATGAATTCACTCAGATGAAAATGGATGCATTACTCACACTGACAATATGATGTCACAGCTTTTCTCTGGCTGCTTGTGACCAGCTTAACCTCCCTTAAGGCCCCCAAGTAAAAACTGGTAATTGGGACCCTAATGACCCTCAGTATATGCAGTAATTTGATGAGTTCCCCAGGCACTCAGACACCAAAATGCACTTTAGAGCAGAAAGGATGAGTTGATTCATCAGTTAGACACTTGACTGGAAATGAATTCCAAATTATTATTGTGACTTTTGGCTAAACAGAAAGCTGTTTATATGGGAATTTTTCTTACAAAAAATAGAAGTGTTTAAATTAATATTATTAGAAATAATCCAGTCTATTCCCAGTATAAACAAATATGCAGTTAAGATGTAAAACTCTTTCGATGATTCTTTCCATCTCACCAAACTTAGATGTGAGAGATTTCCACAGTGAGGAAGATCTTGGTGGAGGCTCAACGAATCATCATCTTTAGACACTCAGACTCGGGACAGATGGTTTAAATTGAGCCGGGGGAGGGGGGTGGGGGGGTGAGAGAAAGGTGAGTGACAGTTATCCACCTCCCTCCATCTGTCCAAAATGTCACGCAGCAATCTGAGAACCATCAACTTGACCAACAAGTGGGGAACACATGTGAGTGTGTGTGTGTGTGTGTGTGTGTGTGTGTGTGTGTGTGTGTGCGTGTGTGTGTGTGCGTGTGTGAGTGTGTGTGTGTGTGTGCACATAGAAGATAAATAACAAGCTCCAAGTGACATTTTAAATTGAGTGGTATTTCCCTTTAAGTGAATGGCTAGATCCCTCCTCTGCAGGTGAGTGATGAGTTTCTGACAGGTAAAAACCATGTGATTATCACACACACACACACACACACACACACACACACACACACACACACACACACACACACACACTGCACACCTATGACCATCAGCAGTTATAATTATGCCTGAGGAATGAATAAAAAAAGAACTCTGTGGGGTAAAATACTTGACGGCTGTTCGACTTTTCAGAGCTGGAATCATTCCAAACACATGCACACATGCACACATGCACACGTGCACACATGCACACGTGCACACATACACACATGCACACACACACACACCAGGTGTTTGAAGCTATTTCTCTCCATTCTGTCTCTAATAATGGTGTTTTGAAAGAGCTGCCAATCAGCCGGCACCCACAGCACTCACCTACCTACAGGTAGACACTGTATAAAATGTGAGGTTTTCATGTTATTTTTCTACACAAAAATAACAGTTTCTTTGTGTTGAATGACTGAATGGGCAGGGAAAATATGTAATGCATGTCTCTGTCTTCAAAAATGTACAGGACTTGAACCCCGTCTTCTTCTGACACAGAGAGGACTACGAGCACCACTGAGAGGTGATGAAACAGCTGACACAACTGCTGCTTTCAGACTAAACAGTTCAAGGGCTCGCTGAGGCTTAACAGACCTATGAAGGTTTCACACAAACAAAATATATTCAAAATATTGTCTCTGGGTTCATGCTCATTACAAATAAACTATTAGTTTATTGTAAATCTTTCAGGATAGTTGATAAGGAAAAATTTGCTAATTAGTGCCCCAATTGTTGGCATTCTTGATCCCTTTGTGTTTTATTCTGTTTTCTCTGTTTCGAAACATTATTTATTCGACTTTTTACTGATTTGAACCCTTTTTGCAGCTGATTTGCAACATTTGTACCAGGTGTATGCGTGTAACTTCAGCCAGTCATAAACATATAAAAGCTGGACACATAAAATAACAGCAACAAAAACAAAAAAACAAACAAACAAATAATAATAATTAAAATAATAATAATAATAATATTGCACCTATAATGCCTAGAATCTCCACCAGAGGGCATAAAAAGTTCTGAGCCTGTTAGAGAACTAGTGGTACAAAAAATTTAAAAATGGTTGTATTAATTATGATATGATAGCAATAATTGGGTAAAATACAATACACTTACATGATTTTTATATAGAGAGGATTACGAACACCATAGTGAGGAGTCAGAAAAGCTGACACAACTGCTACTTTCAAACTATTTTGGGAACTGGTAAATGGTATGTACTTGTATTTTACTTGCTTTTCTTAAGTCATACGACTTTACATCACCGTTTGTTATTCATCCATTCACACACACACTTATAGGTTTTCATGCGTTCCATGTAAATATTCCATCATGGTAAACATGTTTACAGATTATACCATTCATGCTAAAAAAGCTGTTATTCTTAAAACACAAGCTAAAAATGGCCCTATAAAAGCAGCTCTATAAACTATGATTGGTTTGCTCCAAAAAAATAACAAAGTTATTTAAATTGTATTTAAATGACAAGCAGGTTACTCCCAGCCCAGATCACCAACCATAATCCCTTAACCCAGCATGTTTGGGTTGGGTGTGGTTCAGAGTACCAGAAGACAGAAAGAGCAGAAAAAATTCATGTAAGATCTTCTCTCTGTGAAATGACAGTAATAATCACCAATCCCATCCAACCAGCATTTAAAACCTAAACTTTGTAATCATCTCCTGTAATAAACGCTACAGCATTTATAAATAAATTCAAAGCAACACATTCATAAATCTGTAACACAGATTATGAGACTTTCCACATGAAATCTTTTCGTTTAACTCCTGACATTTCAATTCTCTTACTGCTTTTAAGTTGTCTCAACACTTTTCATATGAAAAGATAATGTAGCTATAATATTCAGTTATTTGCTTCAGACTTTATCAGATTGTTGTGCACCATCAGCCCTGAGTTTAACATTGGTCCAAACTCAGAGCACCAATATCAGCTGAAAAGCAGGAACTGCCTCTCTGATAAAAGTGAAGCGAGCAGAAATCCAGCGCTGCAGGCTTTTTTCTTTCTTTTTTTTTTAGGGGGAGAGTCAAAAGATTCTATATTAAGATCTTTTCCAGACACTGTTCCTTCCCCGAGTCATCCTTGTAGCCTCTGCAGGCAGTTGTGGATGTAATAACAGGCTGTTTTTAGGAATCTTATTTTCATTAATGTGTCTTTTCCTTACACTTTTCCAATAAATTCCTTGTTAATAATAATTAAAACAATTATAAAATAAGTTCAAATAAGATTGTTAAGGTAATGAGGAATGAATCATTACTAAAGATTTTGCTCCCTTTTAACAACATATCAGTTTAGTTTATGAAGTATTCAACACTCAAAGTTCATCCAGTACTAAAATGTTGAGTGCTTTCATAAAGCTGAACTTTGTGACTGATAGCTGATGAAAAGACAAACTGTGATTAAACTGTTCCTGCCTGAGCTATTCAAGTTCTCATTTTACCTCTGCGATTTGTCAAATTTCTCTAAATAATAAGCTTTTTGTCCACGGTCCCAGTCTCAGCTGTGCTCAGCTCCATGTGGAGCTGCAGGGCCAGCAGGAAGCTTAATGACCGTGGCCTCTCGCTCCTGCCGGCCGCTGTGACTGACAGCCTGACGGCTCTTGATGAATGACATTCTCCGCCTCAACAGAATGAAACCAGCGCCGGGCGGTAGGAGGTGATTCAGCTGCTAAACATCAGCTCTGGGTCCACTGAGGGCCTGCTGCTGTAATGAGCCTGCCTCTCAGTTCAGTGGAGGGCCACAGGTGCTGAGGCCAACTGATGAGAGCCAAGCGTGACAACATGATGGAGCGCAAGCAGCAGAGCTGGAGCTGCAGTGAAGGACCGACATGTGAGAACTGTTAGAAAAAAAAAAAAAAAAAATTCTCAAGATTTTTATTTAACCTTTGTCAAATGGAAGTGGTGCAACTACATTTATATTTTTACGTTTTTATTGTTTCATGTATGTCTTGGTTCCAGGTGTTTATGTCTAATTCAGGAGTGTCCAACTTCAGGCCCCAAGGGCCACCACTCTACATGTTTTAGATGTTTTCCTGCTTCAACACACCTGATTCTAATCTACAACATCTCAGTAAGTCCTGCAGAATCCTGTTAAAAACCCGTTCATCTGCATCAGGTGTGTTGAAGCAGGGGAACATCTAAAACATGCAGGACACTGGCCCTCAAGACCTGAAGTTGGACACCCCTGGTCTAATTCAAACTGTTATGAAGATCAAAGAAGACCAGTTTGACTTTGTATGTAACATTTATCTGAACTTGACCAAAGGACTAAAGAACTTAAAAAAAAATCTGATATATTTTCACACCAACCCCTTTAATTGATGTTAAAAATCCTCATCTGACAAACTTGTGTAAAGACAAGGTACATGGTACGAAACATTGCGTTATGAAATCTTTCTCAGAAGTCCAAAAATCTGCATCATTTAAAAGCTCCAACAAAAGTTTGACATTCAAACAAGAAACATAAACTTGTCTAAAAGGTAAGCATGACTCCTTTGCTGTCAACACCCCTTATGAAAAAAACTGGTAAACAATGTTGAGATGAAACACCAAATTTAAAATTAATTTTGCTTCAAATGTTTGTAAAGATTTTCATGGATTCCATCTGAAAGTGATGGATATCACGCTTGATATCTTCAAAAAGGATTCTCAGATTTGCAGCGCCTGTAAAAGTCCGTATCGGTAGAAAGTCTGTACTAACAAACTAACAACAATCTCTGATCTGACTGTATATTTTTAGGTGAATGATTTAGAATGATGTGTTTGTGTTTTCCTTTTTCCTTGAATATCTGACAGCTGAGCACAGTTGAGTGTCACCCTCCATCATGGTATGAAATATTTTCATCCTTGAGGGCTGCTGAGCTGTAAAACATCTCTGTTATCAACATACAGTGTCACTGCTCTGATCATTTATTTTTTACCATCTGCCCTTGATCAGCCCAGATGCTGATCTCTGATCTGAGAAAACAACCAAACTAACTGCAGGTCCACAAAACAACAATTACATCCTCTCAAGTCTCCGTTCAACACTTTCATAATGTGTTTTTTAGCAATTAAGACATGTGAAAAACCTCATTATATACTAAACTGTGCTGGAAGATGCACAGATACAATTACACAAGATTCCTGCAGAGTCATAGCAGAAAGTTTTATACATAAAGATGACTAAGAAGGTTTTATTCATCTTAAGCCCACGCTTCATTTTAGCTCCTTTATGAAGAGTCTCTGTGTGGAATTTGATTTTTATTTTCATTAACTAGTGGAGTTTTAATTAGGTGGCAGCCTGAACTTCTCAGCAGCGATAACTGTGGGTCTAACCTCGCAGGGACCTAATCTATCTGCGACACTCTGTTATTTTTTCTTATAATTCCTCAGCTCACACGTTCTCGTATTACTGTTTGACTGGTTAAAAAAATACATTTCCTGCTCCAACACTCATGTGCACATTTGGTTAGTTACCTTCAATGTCAGGTTAAAAATAATTGCTCCCTCTGCCATGAAGTTCTCTTCGCAGCACTTTGTAAAATTACATTGGTCAAACAGAGAAATCCCTTGTCTGACAAGGCTGCAGATATCATCACTGTGGCTTTTGGAAGGATATAAAGTGGAGATTTGACCACTTCATGACACTTGAGGATCATTAAACTCTCAACAGGTTAAACGGCTGAGTGAAACAGAAAAACTGAAATTGCCACTTTACTCTTTCTCCACTCTTATTATGTTTCCACTTGGTCAGAGAACAGTGCAGCTGCAGCGGGCTTTTATTACCTCCGATAAGAATGATCGCCTGTTACATCCTTATCAAGTGCAGGCATTCATGCTGAAAGCTTGAACAATCAAACACAAGCATTTTTCTGTCAATAACTCCCAACAAACTCGATTAATGTTCCTGTTTTATGGCTGTTGAGTTTAAAGTGTTTTGTTTTGGTGTTAGAGGGGGATGGGCACATGTTGTTGGCTAAATTTAAAAGCACCTCGCACGTCTGTGAACATTAAGAGTAATTGCACAACTATATTTTTGAGTTTAGTTGAAATTGGTTGTTGTGCATTCCGTAATAAATGTGTTTGATGTCCTTAATCCAAAGCTATTAAAACAAGGGCTTCAGTCCCATAAAATAAAGAGATTAAACTCAGAGCTGTTAGCGTCACTCTTCAATAACCATCACTTATATGAGGGCTTGCCTTCTGACATAGAAAGGAGATTTATGGCTTGTACTTACATTGCAATAGACTTAACTTAAGTGTGTATGTGTGAAGCTTTCTTTGGAGCTGTTAATGTGATTGAAAGAATATTGGGACTCGTGTTGGGGATTTTTTTTTTAAATCATTTTGTTGTTCTTAGAATGTAGTTCAAGTTATTTGGTTGTATTCATGCAGTACGGGACCAAAGATGTCGCCTATTTACTGAATTTGACAAATTTACAGAAAATTTACAGAAATTTCACAATTTATGAAATTTATATTTCTGTGCCTTGTACTGCACATGCATGTACAATAGTTATTGATTTATAAAAGTATTAATGTTCAGAAGCAGAAAGGGTCTTGCAATGTTTAAAAGTCAAATAAATGGTAAATACAATGTTTTATTACATTTACTTTTATTAATCATGATAATAATAACTGCAATTTTTATTACTATTATTATTTCTGGGTCTTAGTTTAAATCCAACCAGGTTCCCTCTGTCAAATTTACAGCAATAAGAAAACATTGGATGACAAGTTATCTAAATCCCCTGTAAATTCCACATCTACGTGCTAAGAACGTCTTATGATTTTTTTTTCAATGTAAGTTTTAATGTAAGAAAAAAAATCTGGATACTGAATTAATGAGCTCGTATGTTAAATGTGTTGTTTGTGAAGCAACAACGTCTGTGTTGAAACTGTTCCAGCCCTAATCCCTCTGTCACGTCCCCCAGAGGTCAGGTAGCTTAAAAATAAAAACTCCATCCAGTCTATTGTATGTGTTAGTACACACACACACACACACACACACACACACACACACACACACACACCTACACTTACAGCCTGTCAGTCTGTTTCCTGCTGCCTTTTAGTGTGTGTTTTGTATAAAAGTGAATCATCAACATGTGTGAGAGCTGAACGACTGACAGACTGTTAATCCTTCACCCCCTCCTCATCCCCTCACCTCTATCTTCTACCCCCTCACCCCACCTTCCCTTCCTGTCTTTAGAGAATATGCTGCATGCTCTTTCTTCTTCTTCCTTTATTGAACGCCCATTCCTCTTCTCTAAACTCATCCATCTTTTATCTCTCTTGCCAATTACAATCTATTTCTCTGGTATTTTTTGAGACTTTTGGTCAATGTCTCCTCATTCTTTCATGTCATGGTGTTTCCTCTTCCTTGTCTCTTTAGTTTATCGTACATTCTTGTTCTTGGGGTATCCTACATCACTTTTCAGTTTTTACCCTCCATCTTTATTCCCTCTTGTTTTTTCTCTCCTAATGTGATAAAAAAATAAAATAAAACTTTTTGATTTCCTTTATAGGTCTGTTTTTCATTCCTTCTTTTTATTCTTTACTTACTAATTACTTACCACAGGTGGATGTGGGATTGTAGAGTACTGAAAGGAACAGTATGTGCAGGCTGGGCGTAGTGGCAGCAGCAGCATGATAGAAGCAAAGCAGCAAGTTTGCAGCCTAAACAGACTGTCCAGATTGGTAAATTTGCTATAGGTTATGTGGAGTGGGAGTTCATGTGTAAAGCAGCAGAGCAACTCGAGTTGTGTGTTTGAACTAGCTTGCAGGCTTTGCCACATTGCTTTCAGATGTCACTTTGAATTTTGACACACTTAGACATTCTGCAGTAGTGTGGGAAGTATGAAAATCTGAAATGTACAGTTTCATCAATCATATTTTGTTAGGTTCCCTGTTTAAAGGGAAAAATTATATGTGTAATGTTTTTTTATATTTTGTTTCTTGTTCTTTTGCAAAGAGAATTCTCCTCATAAAGTAATAGTTAAAGTTATGCATATAAATTATGGGGTAAAACAGAGTTGTGTTTCCATCCTCTGCACTAAGTCAAGCCGAGGAATTCAACTCTTCCAGGGATGCTCCTTGTCTCCGGTCCTGTTTGTGGTGTTTCTCAGTGTGCACTGGGGCGGTTGCAGGCCCGGTTGAGAGTCACCTCATCCAAATCTGAGGCCACGGTTCTCAACCGGAAAAAAAGAAGACTCCCTGCAGGTTGTTAGTGAGTTTCAGCCTCAAGCAGAAGGGTTTTTTGGTATCTTGCTCATGAGTGATGGTGTAATGAAGTGGGAGATTAACCATTGAACTGAGGTTTTGTTTGCAGTGATGGGGGTATTATTCTGATCTACTGCTAAAGAAGGAGCTGAGCCAATAAAGACTGGTTTGTCTATGTTCTGATCCTCATCTATGAGATCTGGGCAGTGTCTAAAAGAATAACATAAGAACAAGTGAAATGAGTATCCTCCTTAGGGTAGCTGGGCTCAGCCTTAGAGATAACATGAGAAGCTCCAAATTCTGGGTGGTGCTGCTTCTCTCTTGATCAAAATAACTCAGATGAGGTGAGTCTGGCATCTGTAAGATCCCTCAGGAGGATCTGGAGAGAGTAGCTGGATAGATGGATGGATGGATGGATGGATGGATGGATGGATGGATGGATGGATGGATGGATGGATGGATGGATGGATGGATGGATGGATGGACTATAATATCATTAGAATAATGGAACATTCCTGTAAAAGTCATTTTAAAACATTTTTTTAAATATTTATTTTTATTTATTGTTATTAACTTTTATTTATTAATTCTGGATTTGATCCGTTTTTGTTAATCTTTCATTTTATTATCTTAGAGTTTAAAGTTTTAAGGATTTCCCTCCAGTTTTTTAACTGTGTTTTTAGAGAATTAAAAGATTTACACTACTTTGCAAATTGATTTGTCTAATCTTTCCTTTTTTATGTGAAGCCATAAACCCACAAGGATGTCCTTGTCTAAGATTATAACGGCTACGCTGCTTCATCACCATTACACAACGCTAATCGCATTAAAAATTGCCCTTTCTGGTCTTGTTTCCATAATGTGCACAAGTTAAAATGTGCCCTATTGTTCTGAGGCAGCCAGGTGGAAGAACAGAAGAGTTTCTTTCACATTGTGAAGACGCTGTGGGTGTTGGAGGGTGATGGAACCACAAAATCCACCAGCTCAGCTGACATGATGAGAGAGACAGGCAGGACACCAGCTCTGGGCCTCGTTACTCAAGCTCCATTAAGCTTCATGCTTAAATTAGACCCTAATACCTGTTGTCACGGTGATGCACTTGGCTGCAAACGTTTATACTGGCCACAGGGGCAAGAAACTGCCCCTGTGTGCACCATCAGTGCCACCAAGTACACACACAATCAACATTCATCAAGATTACACCCTGCAGGTCACACACACGTACACAGCACATATACATATTCATTAACACATTATCTGTAGAGCCTCCCAGTCCTGCACCTATTTCCATTAATGTGATGGCAATTTAACGTGTTAGTGTCATGCCTGAACATCAGATACACTGCTTACTTTTTGCATACAAGTCATTAAATATATCCTTTGAAAACACAGACAAAAATTGTTTTACCTCAAAGTAAGAAAATTGACTTAACTTGGTTTATTGTAAGCTATTTTAGTTTGGTAAAACAATTTAAAAAGACTTATTTTGAAACTGCAACTGTGAATAAACCACCAGGTCATTGCAGTAGCAGTGTGCTTCGGTTAATATTTTACTGAAGAGTGAACAGCAACCTCAGACTCAGTCTTTCTGGTAGAATGGAACAGGTTTCCTACAAGAATTTGGCTGAATTTTGCTATAATTCTTCAATGTTTGACAATTTCTCCCCAAACCACTGCAGCATGACACCATCACTGTGTTTTATTATGTGGATGTAATTTTGGAGCAGTGAAATCTATTGGGTTATGGGTTTCATGAGATATTCAGCATTCTTCTTAATGTACAAAAAAAGTCCCAGTAATATTTTCTTACATGTTTAAGGGAGATCCTGGATGTTTTGTGTGATTTATGTACTTTAAAACAGCAGGAATCAACTAAAAATTTAGCTAGTCATTGTTTTTGCAGTTACTTCCAGTTCAGCTAATTCACAGATTATATATTATGATAGTTTTATATTTGCTGTAACACAGTGTAGTATCAATCAGAAACAAATATTACTTATTCATACTAAATAATATAAATCAGTATCATATGAAAACAGTTTTACACTATCAAAACCAACTAAAAGTTATTGAATCGGAGGTGATAAAACTCCTAAAACAGAAAGCTGCTTGTCGTGTGTGGTAAACTTTGGATTTTGTTTTAAAGGGCAGCAGGATGATTATTAATTATCTGCTCTGCTTGTCATTTTAATTAAGTCTGGTGACTTTGAGAAGGTAATTCATCACCTGCTCTTCAGGAAACTATTACAGGTTTAAAAAAAGTTGGCTTTTTAGTTAAATCTAATGTTCATCCTGTAATTTGCAGTCACCTTTGTTCAGGTTGACAAACATAAAAGAGCAAAACAAACTCGAAAAAATGTCACAAATAATAATAATAATAATAATAATAATAATAATAATAATAATAATAATAATAATAATAATAATAATAATAATAATAATAAAAAACACAATTTGATTACATAAAAAAAATAAACTAAGCCACACCTCAACACATTACATTTAGAATTTTTCTAACTTTTGAACAAAAATCTTTATAAACAACAAATAGTTTTTTTAGATTTTACATTTTCAGCCATCTATTGACTATACAAGTATGATCCTTTTCAGGGTTCCAGCCTGTTTCCACATATGAGAGGCAAGACTCATCCTGGACTGGGTCACACATACTCATGCATGTTCTGTATGAGGACAGTTTTTTAAAATGAAAAATAACATTTTGATTTTTAAATAACTTGTTTTAAGGTTAGGACGTCTTCTTGGGGTTGAGGTAAAAGTTACTTTAGGCTCATGATGGTATCATATGCACTTGAGGGTCCTGATGTGTGGAGCATGTAGGTGTGGGTGTGTGGGTGTTCTGACACTCAACCAGTCTATTTTATCAGAACTGTCTTTCATCTCTGTAGCAGACCTGAATGCAGCAGACAGATTTGGTGACGCTGACACCCGGGGGTCTCTGAACACATCAGCACCCGTCCTCTACACTTCAATCCAAAAAACTCTGAAATCTCAGGATACCACTACAACTGTCACACAAGCACATGAGAGAGAAATACATACACAAATACACACAGAGATGATCAGTTACTTTAATTCATACAGATAACATCACAGCAGTTGTCGCATCAACTCTCATCAGTTTCAGTCACTGGAAATTTCAAGATTTAATTTATGCATATTTTTACATACCTTTCTACTTTGAAATATTGTGGAATTTTTTTTGTATTTTTTTAAACTATGGAAACTTTTACATTTGCGAATATTCCTGGGAGGTGCGATGTCTGGTCAAATGAACTGGTTAATACACTCTTAGGCTACATTAATGAGTCATCTTTAGTTGCTTATTCAAGCAAATGTCAGATTTGACTTTCAAATAACATCAACTCAGTGGTTCAGAGAACTTTACAACCCATTTTAAAATCTTGTTAACTTTCAGAGCTCTACAGGGTCAAACTCCTCAGTCTATTGATGACTTGTTAAATCTGTATACTTCAGCTTGAGCCCTCGGGTCGTCTATTTGATTTAATTTGGTTGGATTTATATAACACCAGTTCATAACAAAAGTTATTTCAAGGAACTGGCCAGTGTTTATTTGTAGATTTAAAACCCTTGAGGATCTCTGTTTAAGCTATCGCAGCTCAGCTGTGGAGCAACTTTTCCTTGTTTTTACGTTTTATTTACAGCCCTGATTTATTTAAAAACAGCTGAAGGCTTCGTTCAAACAAGGTTTAATTTTTATTATTGCATGTTTTGTCTTTTCTACACATTTCTGGATTACAGAGTCAAAATTTTAAAGAGTTCAAAGTTAATATGAACATTTGACTCATACTGGTTCAATACCATTTCAACCATAGATTAAAGATTATGTCTTCTCTGGAAAAGGTACATTGCAGGTAGTTGTATAAAAAGTTAATAAACTGATAAAATATTCTTCAGAAAATAATTTAACTAAACTATATCCGTTTTAGAAATGCTGTGAAAGCTGCATAGTGTTAACTGTTTTCCTAAAGTGCAGCATAAAATATCTGATGGCTGAAGCTTTTTTCAGGTGACTGGGATGTTTACATTATTACTGAAGTTCAGTTCATTCCAGTTTTCACTTTAGAAGGAAATAACTTTGCTGTTACATTGGTGTCGAACGGCATTCTGAAAAACCCAGAGACGAGATGTAAAGGTATTTAAAACAGGTTTTTGTACTGGAGTCATTGGGAAGTGGTGGTTTGATCTGAAGGCAGAAGAAAGGGGAGAGAAAACATCAGTAACTCCAATAATTTACTGTTTGAAGCAAATGAAAAATGGCATAAAGTTTCTTTATACATGTTGAGAGGAAGTACAGTTGGTTCTGAGCTCACCTGCAGAGAAGAGAGGGTCAATCACCTTTAGACACCATAAGAAGCAGAAGGAGGGAGGAAAGGGAAAAGAAAAGAAACAGGAATCCAAACACTCTCCAAACTACAAAAAAAGCTTCTTTCTTTAAACTTGCCTGAACATTTTTTTTCTGGAAATTAACTTTTACCAATATTTTTGTGTTGTAATTGACTGTTCTATTTAAATCCTAATACCAGAGTTCAACTGGTATATCAGATAAAACACCAGCTTCAATTTATTTAAGCTCATTAGGCTTTGTTTATTTATGAAAAGTTACTTGTGCAGTTCAACAATATTGTTTTCTTTCTCTTTCTTTGGAACTGAAAGTATAAACTTTAAAAACTTGGTCTACCAGCTGGTGCTTGTGTCCTGAAAGTTTAAACATGTCCTAAACTGATATAAAACTTCATTGTTCTGTTTTGAGACTTTTCTTGACAAGCTCCAAGTTAAGTTTCCAGTCTTCTCAAAAATGGAATATGAAAGCACTTTAGAAGGGAATAATTTGGGAGCTCAGCCTGGTAGTTCAGCACATGAAGCCACCTGACTACTCCGTGGTCGGCACCGCATCAGGCTGACAGGGGGGAAGTGGAAGCCTCCATAAACTGGGTCGCGGAGGGTAAAACTGCCTGAGGGCAGCTTGGCTGACACCCCACATCTAAATCAGCACGTTAGGCACCAGTGCACGACAAAGAATTATGGGGGGAAAAAATGCAAGAGAGGAGAAACTGCATGCATTATGTGTTTTAATATTCAGTGTTTGGAGAGTGGATGAGATCGGTGCAGTGAAGCTGAGCCATTTGGCTTCCCTTCAAAGCAATGGACGCATGAAGGGTACTTAACTGCTAAGTTCAAACAAGAGCTGCTTTTCAGTTTCCAGATGAAACCTTACCTGAAGGTCATTACTCCACTCAACAGACAGCTGAAGTTAAGCTACCACTTTAAACCTGAACTGTCATCACTCTCAGTTTCTAAAGTTTCAGTCAAAATTATTTAAAAATTCAGATTCAGTCATTTAAAGCTATAGTGCGTAACTTTTACATGTCCGTGAATGTCCGTTTCAGCCAAGCCACTATCAGAGGAGATGACACAATGCAGATTAAGCCAATCGGCTCCTCAAACATCTCACGGTATTTTTCAATATATATCATTTTTACTTTGCGTGTCGACCGGCGACATTCCCGCGCTGGCGCACAGGAAATTACGTCTTTTACATCACAACAAGAAGGGAGGGGGAGGATGAGCGGAGAGTCTCGTAGCAGGAGATCATTCACTAACCTGTCAGTTACAAATTAGCAGGCACCTTGTCTCCCGTTTGTAATAAGCTATTTGCGTTTCTGTGGAAAATAAATAAAAAATACAATAATTACCTCTTCCTCTTACG
Organism: Pachypanchax playfairii; assembly: GCA_006937955.1. NCBI lineage: Eukaryota > Metazoa > Chordata > Actinopteri > Cyprinodontiformes > Aplocheilidae > Pachypanchax > Pachypanchax playfairii. Next base: position 3,464,886 of record SSNP01000010.1, on the reverse strand, counting down.
TCATATGGAAGCGCCAGCTTCATTGTTGTAATAACGCAAAATTCCGCTAGGGGGCGACAGAAGTTACGCACTATAGCTTTAAAAAAAAAAAAAATTTACTAATTTACTTTAAACATCACTTACTGCCACTTTAAACAAGTCGATTCGAACAGATCTTATTTGGGTGAAACGATACAGTTTTGAGTTGCATATATCGTAATTTGCTTGCTGTGTATATTTTTATTACTTTTACTTTATTTGCTTTAGCTTCTGCATCCTTTTCCTGCTTTATTCTGAAATGATCATTATCTTTATAATTTCTGTTGATTTTCATGTTTCCCTGCTTTTGCAAGTCAATTGTTTTCTTCTAAAATCTAACTAACTACAAGATGATGCAAATCAAAAAATGTTAGATGGCTGTTAAGAAAAACAACAACAAATATGTAAAGAGCTGCTGTGACATGAAATAATCACAGAGGTGCAAAATGTAATAAATTAAACAATCAAATACAACATAAGGTGAACAGTTTCAGACTCTAGTTCCACCAATTGTTCTTCTCATGTGTCCGTTGACTCAATGTTCCACCAGAAGAGCACAAGTTTTGTTTTTTTCTTTTTATCTGTCTGACCAGCCAAGAAAAACACCTTTTTTGGGATTACAAAGAGTAACATTTAGGACAGTATGTTGTCAAAAATGAAATTTAGTTTTAGTTAGTTAATTTAGTTAATTTAGTTTAGTTTGTGTCCATATTTCTAATTTTAATAAAATACATGCAAATCCAATCAAAAATCAAAAATAATTCTGTCTGGTTTTGGCTCCTGTCACAAACTGAATATGTGTTTGGTTTAAAGTGATACAGTAATACATGAAGTTGTTCAAGGTTGGCATGGCCGCTTACGCCAAATGTGCCATTAGATTATAATTTAGTACGTTTCTGAGGAAAGCTTGAATTACTGCATTTTTTTTAAACATTTAAATTTTGTGAAGCAATTTTTTTAATCATTGAACCAGTATTAAAGTCTTCTGCCATGACACGCTGGTAAACCTCCCTTTTTCCCCCTCATCTTTCAGAATGAGCAGAAAGGAAACTTAAGCAGTTTTATTTATTCCAAAGAAGAACAGAGTGAAGTTTTCTTCAGTTTGCCTAAAGACACATTGAAACAAAACACTCCATCATCTCCAATGTTTCAGACAAGTAAAGGAGGGCTGTGTTTTAAAATGAGGTCAATATCAATGCTTCCTGCACATTCTTCTGTTTCTGTCTAACCTTTAGAGAATCCTGCCGACACTCAGATTAACTCACAGGGAGAGTAAATCCTGGACGACAGCTAACACACACTTAAATGTGTGCAAAAGCAAAGTAATACCTTACACACACCCACACACACACCGCTGTTCTTGTGCTATCACTTTGCAAATGTGCAGACGGAAGGTCCCTTTAGTTTCCTCAATCCTCCCCACACACATGAACATGCACAACACAGGTACGCACACACACACACACACAGACCCATCCTGAACTTTTGGGATCTGTGGGTAAAAAGCTGACTTGATGTGATGGGGAGGTGTGCAGACTCGGCAGAACTGCTTTTCTGCAGATGGTTGATGTGAACCTGCAGCAGCTGTCAGATCTCTGTCAGAAACTGTCACCATGCTCTTTATTCTACAAGCTCTGCCTCTCCCTTCACCCTCCCTCCACCCTGCTTCTCCCCACAGGAGTTTGTCAAACCTCAACCTCATCCTCCATCAGGGCCACAAAATAAAAAGAGAGTAAGAAAAACACAAAGAAATCTTGTCAGTGCTGAGCTGGATAATTTTGCACTCAGAGTGCATTAAGCGAGAAGAGGTTTCACATCAATTATACCTTTTTTTTTGTTTTGAGAATAGATCAAGCACTTAGGTTTGAGAAAGAATCTTTTAGTCCCAGACCTACAGATGGTGCTCAGTATTTTTGTCATCATGCGTTTCTCCCTTGCCACATCAACGTCTGTTTGTTCCTTTTTATTGTTTTCAGTAAAAAAACTCTAAAATAACCACTGTAAAATATCTATCGATTTCAAATAGTTAAACATCAGCTGGTTAAGAGAGTCAAGGAGCTTCGCTTTCATTCATCAGTTTACATGCAAAGAGACTCTTGTCCAGTATTATTGGAAAACAAAATATCCACATTTTGTAGGTATTACAGTAAGATTGATTTTGTATAAAAAGTGATCAATTATATTTCCAGATTTTGCCTCTAAATGTGTTTTTTTTCCTTCCATAATGCTGATTTTCACATTCAAATCATGAGTATTGTCCAACACAAACAACATCCCTTTGCTTTTACAGATTTGATTTCTCACTCTGTGTTTTTGAATCAATTAGTAAAGACTTGTTATTGTTAATTTCTTCCCTGGATGTTCAGAATGCAGGGCTGCATGGGGCTGCTTGGGACTGCATGGAGCTGCATGGGGCTGCTTGGGGCTGCATGGGGTTGCATGGGGCTGCTTGGGACTGCATGGAGCTGCATGGGGCTGCAAGGGGCTGCTTGGGGCTGCATGGGGCTGCTTGGGACTGCATGGAGCTGCATGGGGCTGCTTGGGGCTGCATGGGGCTGCATGGGGCTGCTTGGGGCTGCATGGGGCTGCATGGGGCTGCATGGGGCTGCTTGGGGCTGCATGGGGCTGCTTGGGACTGCATGGAGCTGCATGGGGCTGCTTGGGGCTGCATGGGGTTGCATGGGGCTGCTTGGGGCTGCATGGGGTTGCATGGGGTTGCATGGAGCTGCTTGGGGCTGCTTGGGGCTGCATGGGGCTGCATGGAGCTGCATGGGGCTGCTTGGGGCTGCATGGGGTTGCATGGGGCTGCTTGGGACTGCATGGGGCTGCATGGGGCTGCATGGGGCTGCATGGGGCTGCTTGGGGCTGCTTGGGGCTGCTTGGGGCTGCATGGGGCTGCATGGGGCTGCTTGGGGCTGCATGGGGCTGCATGGGGCTGCTTGGGGCTGCATGGGGTTGCATGGGGCTGCTTGGGACTGCATGGAGCTGCATGGGGCTGCTTGGGGCTGCATGGGGCTGCATGGGGCTGCTTGGGACTGCATGGGGCTGCATGGGGCTGCATGGGGCTGCTTGGGGCTGCATGGGGCTGCTTGGGGCTGCATGGGGCTGCTTGGGACTGCATGGAGCTGCATGGGGCTGCTTGGGGCTGCATGGGGTTGCATGGGGCTGCTTGGGACTGCATGGGGCTGCTTGGGGCTGCATGGGGCTGCATGGAGCTGCATGGGGCTGCTTGGGGCTGCATGGGGTTGCATGGGGCTGCTTGGGACTGCATGGAGCTGCATGGGGCTGCATGGGGCTGCTTGGGGCTGCATGGGGCTGCATGGGGCTGCATGGGGTTGCTTGGGACTGCATGGAGCTGCATGGGGCTGCTTGGGGCTGCATGGGGTTGCATGGGGCTTCTTGGGGCTGCATGGGGTTGCATGGGGTGGCTTGGGACTGCATGGGGCTGCTTGGGGCTGCATGGGGTTGCATGGGGCTGCTTGGGACTGCATGGAGCTGCATGGGGCTGCATGGGGCTGCTTGGGGCTGCATGGGGCTGCTTGGGACTGCATGGGGCTGCTTGGGGCTGCATGGGGCTGCTTGGGACTGCATGGAGCTGCATGGGGCTGCTTGGGGCTGCATGGGGTTGCATGGGGCTTCTTGGGGCTGCATGGGGTTGCATGGGGCTGCATGGGGCTGCTTGGGGCTGCATGGGGCTGCATGGGGCTGCATGGGGTTGCTTGGGACTGCATGGGGCTGCTTGGGGCTGCATGGGGTTGCATGGGGCTGCTTGGGACTGCATGGAGCTGCATGGGGCTGCATGGGGCTGCATGGGGCTGCATGGGGCTGCTTGGGGCTGCATGGGGCTGCTTGGGACTGCATGGAGCTGCATGGGGCTGCTTGGGGCTGCATGGGGCTGCATGGGGCTGCTTGGGACTGCATGGAGCTGCATGGGGCTGCATGGGGCTGCATGGAGCTGCATGGGGCTGCTTGGGACTGCATGGAGCTGCATGGGGCTGCATGGGGCTGCTTGGGGCTGCATGGGGTTGCATGGGGCTTCTTGGGGCTGCATGGGGTTGCATGGGGTGCTTGGGACTGCATGGAGCTGCATGGGGCTGCTTGGGGCTGCATGGGGTTGCATGGGGCTGCTTGGGACTGCATGGAGCTGCATGGGGCTGCTTGGGGCTGCTTGGGGCTGCATGGGGCTGCTTGGGGCTGCATGGGGTTGCTTGGGGCTGCTTGGGGCTGCATGGGGCTGCATGGGGCTGCTTGGGGCTGCATGGGGTTGCATGGGGCTTCTTGGGGCTGCATGGGGTTGCATGGGGCTGCTTGGGACTGCATGGAGCTGCATGGGGCTGCTTGGGGCTGCATGGGGCTGCATGGGGCTGCTTGGGACTGCATGGAGCTGCATGGGGCTGCATGGGGCTGCTTGGGGCTGCATGGGGCTGCTTGGGGCTGCATGGGGTTGCTTGGGACTGCATGGGGCTGCTTGGGGCTGCATGGGGTTGCATGGGGCTGCTTGGGACTGCATGGGGCTGCATGGGGCTGCATGGGGTTGCATGGGGCTGCTTGGGACTGCATGGAGCTGCATGGGGCTGCATGGGGCTGCTTGGGGCTGCATGGGGCTGCTTGGGGCTGCATGGGGTTGCTTGGGACTGCATGGGGCTGCTTGGGGCTGCATGGGGTTGCATGGGGCTGCTTGGGACTGCATGGAGCTGCATGGGGCTGCATGGGGCTGCATGGGGCTGCATGGGGCTGCTTGGGGCTGCATGGGGCTGCTTGGGGCTGCATGGGGCTGCTTGGGGCTGCATGGGGCTGCATGGGGCTGCTTGGGACTGCATGGAGCTGCATGGGGCTGCTTGGGGCTGCATGGGGTTGCATGGGGCTGCATGGGGCTGCATGGGGCTGCATGGGGCTGCATGGGGCTGCATGGGGTTGCATGGGGCTGCTTGGGACTGCATGGAGCTGCATGGGGCTGCAAGGGGCTGCTTGGGGCTGCTTGGGGCTGCATGGGGTTGCATGGGGCTGCATGGGGCTGCTTGGGGCTGCATGGGGTTGCTTGGGACTGCATGGAGCTGCATGGGGCTGCTTGGGGCTGCATGGGGTTGCATGGGGCTGCTTGGGACTGCATGGAGCTGCATGGGGCTGCATGGGGCTGCTTGGGGCTGCATGGGGCTGCTTGGGACTGCATGGAGCTGCATGGGGCTGCTTGGGGCTGCATGGGGCTGCATGGGGCTGCTTGGGGCTGCATGGGGCTGCATGGGGCTGCATGGGGCTGCTTGGGGCTGCATGGGGCTGCTTGGGACTGCATGGAGCTGCATGGGGCTGCTTGGGGCTGCATGGGGTTGCATGGGACTGCATGGGGCTGCTTGGGGCTGCATGGGGTTGCTTGGGACTGCATGGAGCTGCTTGGGGCTGCATGGGGTTGCATGGGGCTGCTTGGGACTGCATGGAGCTGCATGGGGCTGCTTGGGGCTGCATGGGGTTGCATGGGGCTGCTTGGGACTGCATGGAGCTGCATGGGGCTGCATGGGGCTGCTTGGGGCTGCATGGGGCTGCTTGGGGCTGCATGGGGTTGCTTGGGACTGCATGGGGCTGCTTGGGGCTGCATGGGGTTGCATGGGGCTGCTTGGGACTGCATGGAGCTGCATGGGGCTGCATGGGGCTGCATGGGGCTGCATGGGGCTGCTTGGGGCTGCATGGGGCTGCTTGGGACTGCATGGAGCTGCATGGGGCTGCTTGGGGCTGCATGGGGTTGCATGGGGCTTCTTGGGGCTGCATGGGGTTGCATGGGGTGGCTTGGGACTGCATGGAGCTGCATGGGGCTGCTTGGGGCTGCATGGGGTTGCATGGGGCTGCTTGGGGCTGCTTGGGGCTGCATGGGGCTGCTTGGGGCTGCATGGGGTTGCTTGGGACTGCATGGGGCTGCTTGGGGCTGCATGGGGCTGCATGGGGCTGCTTGGGGCTGCATGGGGCTGCATGGGGCTGCTTGGGACTGCATGGAGCTGCATGGGGCTGCATGGGGCTGCCTGGGGCTGCTTGGGGCTGCATGGGGCTGCATGGGGCTGCATGGGGCTGCTTGGGACTGCATGGGGCTGCATGGGGCTGCATGGGGCTGCATGGGGCTGCATGGGGCTGCTTGGGGCTGCATGGGGCTGCTTGGGACTGCATGGGGTTGCATGGGGCTGCTTGGGGCTGCATGGAGCTGCATGGGGCTGCATGGGGCTGCATGGGGTTGCATGGGGCTTCTTGGGGCTGCATGGGGCTGCTTGGGACTGCATGGAGCTGCATGGGGCTGCAAGGGGCTGCTTGGGGCTGCATGGGGCTGCTTGGGACTGCATGGAGCTGCATGGGGCTGCTTGGGGCTGCATGGGGTTGCATGGGGCTGCTTGGGACTGCATGGAGCTGCATGGGGCTGCATGGGGCTGCATGGGGTTGCATGGGGCTGCATGGGGCTGCTTGGGGCTGCATGGGGCTGCTTGGGACTGCATGGAGCTGCATGGGGCTGCATGGGGCTGCTTGGGGCTGCATGGGGCTGCATGGGGCTGCATGGGGCTGCTTGGGGCTGCATGGGGTTGCTTGGGACTGCATGGAGCTGCTTGGGGCTGCATGGGGCTGCATGGGGCTGCTTGGGACTGCATGGGGCTGCATGGGGCTGCATGGGGCTGCATGGGGCTGCTTGGGACTGCATGGAGCTGCATGGGGCTGCTTGGGGCTGCATGGGGTTGCATGGGGTGGCTTGGGACTGCATGGAGCTGCATGGGGCTGCTTGGGGCTGCATGGGGTTGCATGGGGCTGCTTGGGGCTGCTTGGGGCTGCATGGGGCTGCATGGGGCTGCTTGGGACTGCATGGAGCTGCATGGGGCTGCATGGGGCTGCCTGGGGCTGCATGGGGCTGCATGGGGCTGCTTGGGACTGCATGGAGCTGCATGGGGCTGCTTGGGGCTGCATGGGGTTGCATGGGGCTGCATGGGGCTGCATGGGGCTGCATGGGGCTGCTTGGGACTGCATGGGGCTGCTTGGGGCTGCATGGGGTTGCATGGGGCTGCTTGGGGCTGCATGGGGCTGCTTGGGGCTGCATGGGGTTGCTTGGGGCTGCATGGGGCTGCATGGGGCTGCTTGGGACTGCATGGGCTGCATGGGGCTGCTTGGGGCTGCATGGGGTTGCATGGGGCTGCTTGGGACTGCATGGAGCTGCATGGGGCTGCATGGGGCTGCTTGGGGCTGCATGGGGCTGCGTGGGGCTGCATGGGGCTGCTTGGGACTGCATGGAGCTGCATGGGGCTGCTTGGGGCTGCATGGGGTTGCATGGGGCTGCTTGGGACTGCATGGAGCTGCATGGGGCTGCAAGGGGCTGCTTGGGGCTGCATGGGGTTGCTTGGGACTGCATGGGGCTGCTTGGGGCTGCATGGGGCTGCATGGGGCTGCTTGGGGCTGCATGGGGCTGCTTGGGGCTGCATGGGGTTGCATGGGGCTGCTTGGGACTGCATGGAGCTGCATGGGGCTGCTTGGGGCTGCATGGGGCTGCTTGGGACTGCATGGAGCTGCATGGGGCTGCTTGGGGCTGCATGGGGTTGCATGGGGCTGCATGGGGCTGCTTGGGGCTGCATGGGGCTGCATGGGGCTGCTTGGGACTGCATGGAGCTGCATGGGGCTGCATGGGGCTGCTTGGGGCTGCATGGGGTTGCATGGGGCTTCTTGGGGCTGCATGGGGTTGCATGGGGTGGCTTGGGACTGCATGGAGCTGCATGGGGCTGCATGGGGCTGCTTGGGGCTGCATGGGGCTGCTTGGGACTGCATGGAGCTGCATGGGGCTGCTTGGGGCTGCATGGGGTTGCATGGGGCTGCATGGGGCTGCTTGGGGCTGCATGGGGCTGCTTGGGACTGCATGGAGCTGCATGGGGCTGCTTGGGGCTGCATGGGGTTGCATGGGGCTGCTTGGGACTGCTTGGTGCTGCATGGGGCTGCATGGGGCTGCTTGGGGCTGCATGGGGCTGCTTGGGGCTGCATGGGGCTGCATGGGGCTGCATGGGGCTGCTTGGGACTGCAAGGGGCTGCTTGGGGCTGCATGGGGCTGCTTGGGACTGCATGGAGCTGCATGGGGCTGCTTGGGGCTGCATGGGGCTGCATGGGGCTGCTTGGGACTGCATGGAGCTGCATGGGGCTGCATGGGGCTGCTTGGGGCTGCATGGGGTTGCTTGGGGCTGCATGGGGCTGCTTGGGGCTGCATGGGGTTGCATGGGGCTGCTTGGGGCTGCATGGGGCTGCATGGAGTTGCTTGGGGCTGCATGGAGCTGCATGGGGCTGCTTGGGGCTGCATGGGGTTGCATGGGGCTGCTTGGGACTGCATGGAGCTGCATGGGGCTGCATGGGGCTGCTTGGGGCTGCATGGGGCTGCAAGGGGCTGCTTGGGGCTGCATGGGGCTGCTTGGGACTGCATGGAGCTGCATGGGGCTGCTTGGGGCTGCATGGGGTTGCATGGGGCTGCTTGGGGCTGCATGGGGTTGCATGGGGTGGCTTGGGACTGCATGGAGCTGCATGGGGCTGCTTGGGGCTGCATGGGGTTGCATGGGGTTGCTTGGGGCTGCATGGGGCTGCATGGGGTTGCATGGGGCTGCTTGGGGCTGCATGGGGCTGCATGGGGCTGCATGGGGCTGCTTGGGGCTGCTTGGGGCTGCATGGAGCTGCATGGGGCTGCATGGGGCTGCTTGGGACTGCATGGAGCTGCATGGGGCTGCTTGGGGCTGCATGGGGTTGCATGGGGCTGCTTGGGACTGCATGGAGCTGCATGGGGCTGCATGGGGCTGCATGGGGCTGCATGGGGTTGCATGGAGCTGCATGGGGCTGCTTGGGGCTGCATGGGGTTGCATGGGGCTGCTTGGGACTGCATGGAGCTGCATGGGGCTGCAAGGGGCTGCATGGGGCTGCATGGGGCTGCTTGGGACTGCATGGAGCTGCATGGGGCTGCTTGGGGCTGCATGGGGCTGCATGGGGCTGCATGGGACTGCATGGGGCTGCTTGGGACTGCATGGGGCTGCTTGGGGCTGCATGGGGCTGCTTGGGACTGCATGGAGCTGCATGGGGCTGCTTGGGGCTGCATGGGGTTGCATGGGGCTGCATGGGGCTGCTTGGGGCTGCATGGGGTTGCTTGGGACTGCATGGGGCTGCATGGGGCTGCTTGGGGCTGCATGGGGCTGCATGGGGCTGCTTGGGGCTGCATGGGGTTGCATGGGGTGGCTTGGGACTGCATGGAGCTGCATGGGGCTGCTTGGGGCTGCATGGGGTTGCATGGGGCTGCTTGGGGCTGCATGGGGTTGCTTGGGACTGCATGGGGCTGCTTGGGGCTGCATGGGGTTGCATGGGGCTGCAGGGGGCTGCATGGGGCTGCATGGGGCTGCATGGGGCTGCTTGGGGCTGCATGGGGCTGCTTGGGACTGCATGGAGCTGCATGGGGCTGCTTGGGGCTGCATGGGGTTGCTTGGGACTGCATGGGGCTGCTTGGGGCTGCATGGGGTTGCATGGGGCTGCTTGGGACTGCATGGAGCTGCATGGGGCTGCATGGGGCTGCTTGGGGCTGCATGGGGTTGCTTGGGACTGCATGGGGCTGCTTGGGGCTGCATGGGGCTGCATGGGGCTGCTTGGGACTGCATGGGGCTGCATGGGGCTGCTTGGGGCTGCATGGGGTTGCTTGGGACTGCATGGAGCTGCATGGGGCTGCTTGGGGCTGCATGGGGTTGCATGGGGCTGCTTGGGGCTGCATGGGGCTGCTTGGGGCTGCATGGGGTTGCATGGGGTTGCATGGAGCTGCTTGGGGCTGCTTGGGGCTGCATGGGGCTGCATGGAGCTGCATGAGGTTGCATGGTGGAACAGTTGGTTAGTACTGTTGCCTCACAGCAAGACTGTTGCAGGTTCAACAACTGGACACAGCCTTTCTCTGTAGAATTTGCATGTTCTCAAAAACAATTATTTTAGGTTAATTGGTGACTCTAAATTGGTTTCAAGTGTAAGTGTGCACATGCATGGTTGTTTGTCTTTATGTTGCCTTTTGGGTTGTAACCCTGAGAGCGCGATCTGGGTGGACCTTGCCTCCTGGTCAATAGCTACTGTAGATAAGTTCTCTGTGATGCTATACAGAAATAAGCAGGTATAGAAAATGGATGGATGGATATTCAGTATGGATCCTGAATGTTTTTCATGAGCCATTTTGTCATAAAAGGACTTGTGATTCAGTATTCGAGAACAATATTGTTTCAAGGTGAATAATCTTCTGCATCTTTGTTTTTTTTTCTGTTGGACACGCAGGAGGCAGATTGGGATGCAAAGTATGTTGTAGAGATTGTTGTTTTATTGCAAGAATTTCAAGGAAAAATCTAACTTTCACTGTTTTTATAAAAATACTAGAATCAATCTTTTGGGAAATATTTTGTGTGACAGACATTCTTAAATTAATTTAAAATGTGTCAAGGCCTACAATTTATGTCTTTGCTGTGTTCAGTTTTAACCTTAAAGACTTGTTCCTGTTGTTGAATAATTTTAAGATGCTATTACTATTTTTCAAAACCAGAAAACCTTCTACTGTAATACTGTAATTCTGTCTCTGAATATAAATCAAAATATATGTAAACAGGCAACAATTACAGTTTTCAAATGTGCAGCACTGCCTTGAAATGTTCCATCACTGTTCCAGAAGAATGACATCATGAATATCAGCCTGCCAAGTAAAAAATCTCAGCAAGTCTTGATCATTTACTGAGTGTGCAAGATGGTTAGAGTTGCTGCTGGATAGATAGATAGATAGATAGATAGATAGATAGATAGATAGATAGATAGATAGATAGATAGATAGATAGATAGATAGATAGATAGATAGATAGATAGATAGATAGATAGATAGATAGATAGATAGCTGACTTATTCAGCTGAATCTCCTTCTTGCACCTGATTATTCCATTTGGATGTTTTCCTTTTGCGTTCTTATTATAATAAATCTGGAGCAGAGGGATTTTCCAACTCAGACTCCCACTGAGAAAAACTAGGGAAATATTTATCATTTGCAAGTGTACACACTCACACATGCACACATATAAACACACACACATACAGTGATAACAGGGTTTTTGCTTCTCAAAATTTGCCAGTAAGAGGGCTGCAGCTGTCTTTTGAATACACACACACATTTATACATAAATTTAAAACACACACAAACTGTATACAGTTATCACATACATACAAAGGGGGATTATTATTATCATGTACACACATGCAGGAAGCTTAAGTATTTTTTTTAACTCACACAGTGGAGTACACATGCATGGCATACACAAACACACACTGACACATGACAAGGCTTATAAGTGACTTATACACACACACACACGCGTATCCGTCACATAGTTTAATCTGAGGAAAAGAGGAGAAGACTGGGGTTGTTAGGCAGCTGCAGTAACGGAGGGTTTACAGCAACTTCCTCCTTCTTAACAGCCTTCTGCATAACTCATGCAGCAATAAGGCAAAATATTACATATGGCTAAAACACAGTTCCTCTGCTGCAGAATGTTGCTTGGACCGGGACTAATCACATCATAGCTGGACATTTTTGGATACTTGTTCTGCAACACGAGTCAGAGAAGATTTCACTCCTTCTTTTAGGAGATCAGCTGAGATAATTGTAGCCAATCTGAAAAGCAACTGCAGTGGCAGCTGAAAAATAAATACTGGCTTCATCATAGAGAGGACTTCAGGCTCTGTTTGATTTTTGTATTTATTTTTTGTTAAAACTCAGCTGTAAAATGTTAACTACTAAATCTACTTATAAAGATATTTTTACACCAACCAAAAAGTGTCTGACCAGTCGTCTCTGTTAGATATGTATGGAATTAATTTATATGTTAGTGTCTGGTAGATTTTCTTTTTTAAATGTAGATATTTTTGGCCTAAAGGATGTGGATTTTAACTGAGTGTGTAGATCTCTGTGTGGCCCCCGGCCTAGCAGTCTGACCAAAGTGTATCTCCCCCTCAGCACTGGTTCGAGGTCCAGATTATAAATTATAGATGATGGATTACAACGTTTCACTAATCAGACAACAAATTTTCCAAGTCAGAACTGAAGTATTTAATGTTGGTTTTGACAAGTTTATATAGACAAAATCACCCTCAGCTGATTATTTTTCTCCCCCATTCATCAGAATGTCAGAAATTCTGTCTGTTTCAATGATTTGATAATTCTTGTTGTAAAGATTACCAACATCCAGAGCTTCACACATGAAAAAGTTTAACTTTATTTTGTCATTTGTGCTGATGACTCAGTCGGAACACTTTTAGCTCCTTTCAAAACATCACACACAAACTTCTGGAGCAAGATGTGCCTGAAAGAATTCTTCTTGCCTTAGATTAGAAAAAATCTTTGAAAATCAACTCTTGTTTAAAAGCACATTGTTGCTTGATTTGCCTAATTTTTTTTTTTTGTCTCCATTTTCCTGCTGCCATGACTCATATTTGGATGAAACTTTAATTCTACTTATGGGGAAAATGGGTCCCTTCTTCTTGTTCTGTGGTTATATAATAAAAAGAGCTTTTAGTAAAATGACAAAAGAGCCAATTTATTCTGTGGGTCAGAACAAAGAGAACGCATCTGTTGTTTTTTTTTTTATCATGTTATACGTCAGTTATTTCAGTTTCATTGTTCTGTTGGGTTGTAGCCAAAGATGAAATTTTATTGTTTTATGAATCATGAAAACATGAAACCTGTTTCTGAATAAACTTGTCACGCTGCGATGTGCAAATGACTCATAATGGAAACACAATAAAAGGAAGAACTGGACATAAAGAAAGTTTTAATTAAAATAATGAAAAATTTGAAACCTCCCAAGACAAAACAATAAATCAAAACAATAAATTAATACAATAAAAATAATAAATCAAAACAAAACACTCAGATCCAACACCATGACAAAACTAATCCAAGGAAATGGATCGTCATGCAGTATGTCATCAATCAATCAACAGCTAACGAGCCTCCATTTATTGTATATAAGACACACGGTCAGTATCACTGTGAGATCATTGGATAAAGGTGTTCCAGTTCCAGCTGACCGTTATGTTTTTATGTTATTTTATGAAATATAGTTTGTTCAGCCAATGCAGTACAACTAGTTTTCTTGTAGACATGTGTTTTAAAGATAATCCTTCATGATGATCTGAGTCTGTTTTATATTACATGAAACTTCCAGTCAATTTTATTCTGCTCTCATAACAGATAAAAACTTGTCTTTTCTCAGTTATCCTGGCTGATTGTGCGTTTGGTCAAGACGTGTGTCCTTCCCTGATCTTTCTAGATTTCTAACAGAAACTTGAGATTTCATCATTTAAGTTGGAAAGAGAAGTGTGTGTGACATGAAGGTGTGAATCAAACAACTGAGTCCCTGATCAGTCTGTACACACATCTATCGGTCAACACTGGTGAGCATGGCAACAACAGCTGTTTAATAAACACATACACGCTAACTTAGACCCTCTAATTTCAAATAGACAGTTTGTGTGTGTGTGTTTGTGTGTATGCACTTAATTCAATGTGTATTGAAAACTTTTTATTGGTGTAGACCTGTTCAGTTTCAGCTGGTTCATCCAACTCAGAGCTGGATTTAGTTTTTAAACTTGTAGTCTAAAGAAGGACCAGGAAAAACATTCTATCAGTGACGGTCTGCTCAACAATATAACTTTGATTGTTACGATGTTATTTTGTTGCCTTTGTGGCTTTCCTAATCAGCCTCAGGAACAGGTCATGTATGTGTGTGCATGAGTGTGTACATGCCTGTGTGAGCACATGTGTGTCAGGTCATAGGGGTTAAAGAGCCCCCCCCCCTAGTCTGTTTTAGAGAAATGTGAACGTTTGCTCTGAGATGGGACTTGATTAATGTTCATGTGTGGTTTGCTGTGAGCTAAACACAAATGCTTTTCTGTCGTCTTAGAGAACATTCCCTTTTCACTGACATGCATCTGATTGAACAATGTCCTACATGTCAGTCCCTCAACCTCAACCACACCCCCACCCACCCCCAGGGAAGCCAAAAACATGACCCCCCGCCTTCTCTAACTCTCACTGTGGGATTTGACAGTAGCCAGTGGTCGGTTGTAAAAGTTGAGTCTAAACTTAACTACAGACTAAAATTGAAATAACTAGGTACCCCCCCACCCCTGATCCCCCCACCATCCCCTGCAGCCCCACATAAGAATAAATGAGCAAAGACAATATCTGGATCTCTATATAACGTTTAAAAAAAGGGAACTTCATGCTTTTAAATAAACGTAGATTTCTGAATCCTCTCATTTAACTAAGGGGCTCAGTATTTCCTAAAATCACAAGTTACACTGTTTTTGCTAAACCAGCAATTATTTCAACACTTTACATACCACCTTCATCAAATCCAAAAGATCTTTGGAGATTGTCTCTATTCTGAGTTTATGTACAATCAACTCAAGAATCACTTACATGTTTAATTAACTTTTCTTTAGTCACTAAAAAAATAAAATCACTAAATCAGTGTCATGAATAATAGAAAGACAAGTCCATTTTATTCAGTGTTAGTTGTTGGTAGGGATACCTGCACTGATGAATCATCTTGAACATTAATCAAACGTATTTTTGATTGAGATGTTTCATAAAAAAACAGAGGTGCACGAAAAATATAGTATATTTTTCCTCTAATATATTCATAGTGTTAAGTGTGAGAAGCAGTATTCTGTGTCAAGTTCAACACAAATTCCAAAAATTTGAATTCTGACTGAGAACACTCACACAAAATAAAACTTATTATCTTATCTGCTGTTTATTTAAACACAAACACACATAAATCTTATCTACACAGGCTTCACCTACAGCCAGATGTTGGAGACAGACAGAAAAAAGTCTGAGAGCAAAGACGTCAAATCTGTTCGACGAGAGGTGACAGACTGCTGGCGAGCAACTCACACAAACACACAATGATGTGACAAAGCTGCACACTCATCACGCATCCCTCACTTGTGCACGTTTGTCACATCGGGCATCTGAACTACACGCATGATCGGCTAACTGTGTACAGATGTGAATGTGTGGCAGATGAACTTCGATTTGACACTTTCAAGCAGAAACAGCCAAATCAGACTGAAATGTGTCCAATCAGTTGTGAATCTGTTCCTGTGTGTGCATGTGAGCGTGCGTGTTACTGGGCCATTTTTGTCAGTATCCCATTAACTTTGTTTATTCTGCATTTATTTTGGGGGAAAACACTCACATTCATGAATAAACTGCAAAGCATAACATTTCAGCCAAGACATCATTTTGTATTTGTTAGCAATAATGTTTCATGTAAAGATTTAGTTGTGTTTCCTTTCTAACATTTTAATATTTCCTTTTTTTTTTGTAATCTTTTTTATTTACAACTATAATAGACTTTTATTCTCTTGTATTTTTGTTTGTTTGTTTATTAGCGTTTCCAGTCACTTGTAAAGTTCTTTTAGTGGCACTAATGTGCACAAACTGATTTGACCCAATGTAGCTGTTACTTTAATGATGCCATGTTGACCTGCACATTACCCAGATTAGTGAGGTCTGCATCAGATGTTAGGGCGCCGGGACATGCTGATTTAAAGTGGGTTTCTGGAACAAGACATTCACAAACTATAAAGTAGAGAAAAGCAGATCCCAGGGGCAGGATGAAAAAGCTGCTGTCAACTCAGCTCAGCATGTAACACCTTATGTAAACTTCAGGTAAGACTGGTGTACATGGAGCACCATGTTTGAGTGACTGGATTTCATCTTTTGACAAATTCACTGACTGACCTATCCAGGTTGAAACACCACCTCTCGCCCAATGATCTCAGGCACCAGCTCACCTAAACCCTACAGGAACAAACAAGTATAGAAAATTAATAGGTAAATCGATGGTTGGAATTTTATTTATTTTCACTCCCAGGGGCGTGTCCTGAGGGGGGGCTGAGGGGGCATGGGCCACCTTTCCAATTAGACTGCCCCCCAAACTGAGTCAATCAAATGAAATCAACATTTTTTCATTAATCATAGATAATGATTGTTGAAAATGTACAATTGTCATTAAGCTTTGACAGATGTTTTGGTTTATGGCAGCCACTTAAATTATGGTGAAGACTCTTTAATTTCGTAAAAACTATATTTTTTGCAGTTATGAGCCATTCAGTTACCTCGTTTCCCGAAGGGAACCTTCTTAAGAGATTAATAAAGTATATTTTATCTTATCTTTTACATGTGCCACCCTTTCTGTGCCCCTATCCCCCCAACAAAGATTGTCCAGACACGCCCCTGTTTACACTCCTTTTTTTTCTTTCTTGTCATTACACACTACTGTTGGAGTGTGTTAGCTCAAAACTGCGGTGAATCTTGGAAGAGCTACAGCTTTTAAATGTTTGCTAACATGGCTCCAAAAGGGAAAAAAAATCCTTAAAGTTTAATGCTTGACTGTCTCAGAGAGAGCTATTAAACCCTGAAAACAAGAGCCTTCTGTCATATATCATTCGGTTTAAGTGCGTATTTGTGCACGTGTGCATATATTTAACAACATTCTGCATGCATATGTAAGTAATTTGATGTGACTGTGTGCATGTGTTCAAAAAAAGTTTGAACGTGTTTATGTGTGTTTGTTCGCCTAGGAGAAAATTTGAAAATGCATGAATTAGAGCATAAAGGTGTGTCTGTGTTTGCTCTTGCTAGCTCAACAGTAACCATGATTCACTCTCTTGTTACGCATCAGGCCTATCACGCAGTGGACCCGGTGATGGTTACACAGCTGAGTGAGCGACCGGCGCAACCTTATTGAACGCTGCTTTTGAAGATGATGCAATATGATGGCTGGTCATAGTTTTGCTGTAAAAGTAGTGAATTCACTTTTTTAATTCGTGCAGCAACAAAATATCAAGTTACGAAAGAAAGCGAAGCAAAGGAAGTATGAGAACATTGAAACAGACGGAAGATGAAGTCATCTGAACACAGTCTGACAGTTTGGCTGTTCATCTTGGTGGTTTACAACAGAATACAGCAGGCAATATGAAAACACTCACATCAGTCTGTCCTCTGCTGTTATTTATGCTTAAATTTATTAGTTTTAAAAAAAAAAAAATAAAGGCACAGAACAAATATTTAAAAAACAGCATATCTAAACAACTTATTTTGCTAAAAAGCATAAATAATATTGACTGAGGATGCTATAAAAAGTGTTACCAGAAATAAGAAAATCTGAATTATCAGCATAAACAATCCTAAGAGGAAGTTTTAATTGTGAACACTCATCTTTAATTATAAAAGGCATCCTCCATCCAGACACTCATCTCTTTCTTTATTTTCCTTATAGAATTTTTATGATTCGGACCAGGTTTGTGTCGCACGAGTAATCCAACAGCACCATCTACTGATCACCTACGTGTACACCAAGCCCCTTTCTTAACAATCAAAGGCTCAAAAACTGGTAATACAGATATCTACAGTATCTCTTTGTTAACGTCACTAAAAGTCCATGTCATGGCTAAACATTGAGATATTTCTTATTTTTGATTGATTAATTTGAACGTAGGACATACATTAAAAATAAAACATAAGATTAACAAAGGAATAAAACAAAATAATTAGTTGCATGAGTCCAAAAGGGGGGGATGGAAGCCATAAAACCATAAACATAAGTTACAAAACATAAATTTGACTCAGGTGTCAACAACATTTTGTTTGTACAACCAAATTTAGACTCCTGAAATCTTTTTTTTTTTTTCCCTGTACATGTTTGGTGACTCTAAAAAGCCTTCAGTACTGCTAAGACCTCATTTGCTATTAAACTTGACATCATCAAACTTGATTATCTTTCCATCACGAGTTATTACTTCTGTCTGCTCCCAATTTTCACATTCCCCATTTGTCTCCTGAAAACGTCTCACCACCACCCTCCCTGATGGTGGCAGTTTGCAGGGAAGGTCCTTCGTAGCTTCTTGGTACATCCTCATTCTTCTGAATTCCTGTGTGACATCCGGTATGTTTGTCTGGCCCATGGCCGGGTTTTTAGGTTTGTCTTCTACTGGTTTGGGGGAAGGATATTTGGGTAGTCCAATCAAGGGCTTGAAAGGTTTTGGTTCTGCTCTGGGCACTCGCTCCCAATTCAGAGGTGATGGAGATCTGTGTTTAGTAAATGGTAATGGATCTCTATTTACTCCTAATTGATTCCTGTCCATTGGATTTACATTCTTGTTCACTGGTGAAGTAAACGGGTTTCTGGCAGTAACATTAACTGGAGCTGGTTTTGGATTCCTGTCCATTGGATTTACATCCTTGTTCACTGGTGAAGTAAACGGGTTTCTGGCAGTAACATTAACTGGAGCTGGTTTTGGATTCCTGTCCATTGGATTTACATCCTTGTTCACTGGTGAAGTAAACGGGTTTCTGGCAGTAACATTAACTGGAGCTGGTTTTGGATTCCTGTCCATTGGATTTACATCCTTGTTCACTGGTGAAGTAAACGGGTTTCTGGCAGTAACATTAACTGGAGCTGGTTTTGGATTCCTGTCCATTGGATTTACATCCTTGTTCACTGGTGAAGTAAACGGGTTTCTGGCAGTAACATTAACTGGAGCTGGTTTTGGATTCCTGTCCATTGGATTTACATCCTTGTTCACTGGTGAAGTAAACGGGTTTCTGGCAGTAACATTAACTGGAGCTGGTTTTGGATTCCTGTCCATTGGATTTACATCCTTGTTCACTGGTGAAGTAAACGGGTTTCTGGCAGTAACATTAACTGGAGCTGGTTTTGGATTCCTGTCCATTGGATTTACATCCTTGTTCACTGGTGAAGTAAACGGGTTTCTGGCAGTAACATTAACTGGAGCTGGTTTTGGATTCCTGTCCATTGGATTTACATCCTTGTTCACTGGTGAAGTAAACAGGTTTCTGGCAGTAACATTAGCTGGAGCTGGTTTAGGAGGATCTTTTTTAATGGGTATATTTGTGACAAGTCCTCCTGCAGCTCTTCGAAAGTCACTTATGACCCCAACCATGGAGGCCCTCCGAGACGGGTTTTCTTCCACCATCCTGCACAAAGAGTTGCAATAAAGTGGCTCCTTCACCACCTCTCTAATCTTGTCAGGACAGACGCTGGGTGTAAATAACCGAAGCCTGCCACAGAGCTCAGCAATGATCTTCCCCATGGCCCAAACATCTGACATCTGACTCCGCTGGGTGACCCTGTTGAGAATCTCAGGGGCTGAGTAGGCCGGGTTCCCCATGTCTATTGCAGAATTTAGTCCATATTTGAAAAACTTGGCCAGTCCCAGGTCAATGATTACAGCTCTGTTTGTGTCATGCTCCACCTGAAGGCCAAAAATAGTTTATCAAAAAATAAATTAGTTATTTACAATAAATACATTTTACAAAAGGAATATTATAGAAATAGAATAGAATACAAAGCCTTTATTGTCACTGTACAAGGTACAATGAGATTTGAAGCTTCTCTATACAGTGCACACATAACTTGAACATAACGTAAGTAAAATATAAAAAGCTAAAATGGAATATAAAAGTATAAAATATAAAATTACAAATAACTATTCGTAAACATTGCAAAGGTTGTGCAAAAGTGACCGAGTGGTTAGATGTGCAGTTTGGGAGAAAACAATTAAACAGATTGAGCGAGTGGGCAGTTAACAGGTAGTTTTGGTTGAAATAGTGCAAATCTGCTATGATACTGTAGGTCAGTGCAAAGTTCTTGGTAACTGTGTGATGGTGATGATATTTCCAGTGGCATGACAGTTCTTTTTAGTGTAAACTTGAGTTGAGTGTGGAGACAGCCCTTGGGAAGAAACTGTCTCTGAGTCTGTTTGTTTTGGCTGATATGGCTCTGTAGCGTCTGCCCGATGGCAGCAAGCTGAAAAGGTGAAAGCTGGGATGTGTGTAGTCCTTTATGATGCTTCTGGCTCTGCCTAGGCATGGGGAGTTATAGAGGGAGGTTAGGGTGGGTAGAGGGCAGCCAATAATCTTTTGTGCGGCATTGACTACCCTCTGCAGTCTGTGCCTGTCAGCTCCTGTACAGCTTGAGTGCCACACTGACAAAGCATAGGTCAGTCGGCTCTCTATGGCTGATCGGTAGAAGGACACCAGCAGGTCAGTGTTGAGTTGCTCTTTCCTGAGCACTCTCAGGAAATGGAGTCGCTGCTGTGCCTTCTTGACCAGAGCTGTGGTGTTGGTTTTCCAGGAGAGGTCAGTGGCGATGTGGACCTCCAGGAATTTGAAGGTGTCCACCTGCTCCACGCTTTCGCCATTGATGTACAGGGGGGCCGGGGTGGTTTTACTCCGTCTGAAGTCCAGGATGAGTTCCTTAGTCTTGGAGATGTTTAGCACCAAGTTGTTCAAGGCGCACCACTTACTGAGACTCTGGACCTCATCTTTGCAGGCCGTCTCATTCCCCTTTGTGATCATCCCCACCACCGTTGTGTCATCCGCAGACTTCACAATGATGTTCTCAGGGTGGGTGATTTATTACTACACTACACCACCTTATCTCCTGAAAAGACTAATAATGTTTTGCACAAATTAAACTGTAAAGTGAGGTTTCAAGAAAACCCAACAATGCAGAGACAACACAGGCAATTAAAATCCATCTGAAAACAAACTACAAAAGGCTATAAAACACATTCAGAGGATGCATCACTTAAATATGGCAAATAATCCACCGTCTCCCTTTGTACTTGTGCAAATAAAGCAACCATGAGTATTTTAAACATCAAAAGTTACATGTAATCCTATTTTGGGATTCTTGACAAATCAAATTAACTATTAACTGATTAGAGACAACACAAGTATAACTTCTTATAGAATATTGGCAACCATATCTACATTTAAAAACAGCATTAGCCTTTCATTTTAAATTCGAATTGTAAAGTCTGTTTAATTTCTATTCTTTTGACTGCTCTTTACATCCCCTTTAAAATAAAATTATGCGTTTACTGAGTGTCACCTCACCATAATGTTTTCAGGCTTCAGATCCTGATGAACAACGTCTTTGGAATGAAGATGAAGCAGTCCTTCACACATGCCGAGGATGATTGTGGCTTTATTTGGTGGAGTCAGCTGTGAAAACAAACAAGAAAGTAAGAAAATTATCAGTATGTGCCAAGAAACTCATTTTGTTTCATTTTGAGTTCCTCATAGATCTCAACAAAACCACCTGTCACTGAAATATTAACCCATTGTTACGTGTTCTTTTACCTGTGAATTGACTCAGCAAACAACCAGTAAACATAACCATTTTTTTCAATAAATGTCGATACTTACAAGGAAAAAAGAAGATAAAATCAAAGATTTTATAACTCAAGTGGTTATTTCACATTTACTATTCTAGAGGTTTGGAAATAAAAGAAATAGTGAGCAGCAAGCTAAAAAAATAACTACAAAGGCTCTCAGGTCAGAATGATTTAAATGAAAAAACAAGATGAGAAAAACTTGTTCAGTTTTCAAGAACTTAAAAATAAGTCACAAGTATAATTATAAGATATTTAACCTGCACACATTAAAACACAAACTCATAATGTCCATGATGAGCTGTACTACAATATAAAAGGTAAAAACAGTGTAATTGTGTATAATGTTATTACCACGTAATATTTTTGTGTCTTTATTAACGTAACCTCACCAGAATTTTGGACTTTGATGTATTGAAGATTGTTGTCTCCAAATCTTCCCCAAAGATAAACTCTAGGGGAATGATCCATTTTCCATCTCTTAGATTTATGTTGCCCAGAAGCTTTACTATGTTGGGATGAGTTGTTTGACTGCAGAAAGTGAAAAAAATCACATTGAATAAAAGGACAATTTTCTTTGTTCTAAAAGTCAAGAAGCCATCTTGGTTCTGTGGTTGCAACAAATGAGATTTACTTTTAGAGTTAAGAGGTTTGTATAAAACACTCCTCTGAAATAAAAGTATGAGACTGAAAAATCAGTCGGCACTCAAGGAAAACTTGTTTTTTTTTCTGCTGATCTCTCAGTGAGGCACACGCTTTCTGGTCTGCTCCCGCTTCCCCCCCATTTTTCACTGCTTTTTGTGCATCTCCGAGTCTCCCACCTGCAAATTCCTCGAATATGAAATTATGGATCTGGTATCGTGGTCACTTACACATAGCAAAACTTTTTTACTACAATTGAGGCTTGTGACTCGACCCACGCTCTGTCGGTGGAGGACGTATTTATTTTGATTACTTATCGTGGAAACCTGCTGATTGGAGCTGGCAGTCACCTGACGTATTGACAAATTTTGAAAAACAAGGAAAGTGTGTAACCTTATCTGGCAGCACTCGGACTAGAAAGCCTCGGGCTTTAGATCATAGACTGATGTGGTTGGATCTCACTGGAAGGATGGGTGTCATCTTGGAGAAGCTGCAGGTTCAGTTCTATGTGGGGGAGTGATTGATTGGCTGTTTCATGTGATTTGGATCTATTTGGCTGTTTGGGATTCTCCACTAGAAGAAGTATCATAAGGACTAAAAAGACTGCTGAATTCTACAGTCTGCTCTAACTTGGTCTTATCTTGTTTTGGCTGGTCTGAAGGTCAACACTCCAAACTCCCCTGAGGAGAATGCAGATGGTTCACTCAGCCCCCACTAGTGGGCGCTGCATTAGAGGAATTGTTTCTCCTCTCTTTCCTCATGTGCTTTTCCTGTTTCTGTATAAGGAAGATGGCGCCAGCGTGTTCGGCAGCCGTCTGCTGTTTTTTGTTTTGTTTGTTTTATTATATGTTCTGTTCAGCGCTTTGGTTGGCTCTCATGTCGTATTTAAATGCGCTATACAAATAAAGTTGTTGATGATGATGATTCAGAAAGAATGATGATAAAGATTTCCAACAAAGTCTGGTTCCTTAGAAGTGAACTATAACTAAACAATAGTCGACTCATTACTTTGGCGTGACGCCCATTTCGTTATTAAAGTATTATGTTTACTTCCAGCAGTGACATACAGTATTATACAGTTAAATAATTATCAATGTAACATAAAAATATACTGAGGCCCTTTAAAACTCATGAAACAAACTCATTTTCTTTGGTTCCTTATAGGATTTATAGTTTAGTATTTTCATAAAGTTTTTCTACCTGTAGCTTTCTGTAATTAGACCTCAGAATTTTCTTTAAAGAGGCCCTTCCATTAAAACAGTTTTTCTGAGGTTTCTGTTGAATATTTTAGCTCCACAGGTGTTCTTACCTTCACAGTGGGTGTGAAAACAGGTCAACAACTTCTTTCAGTTTTAATCTCTCAAACTACGCAGGTGGTGATAACACCCGATTTCTCCCGAGTCCGAACGGCCTGTATCTGTTTCATCACAACTCCTTTGTTTGTTAGTATTTGGCAGCTCCCGCAGTTGAAACCACGCCTAGCATGCTGCTCACTAAAAAGCTGTAGCATAACGTAG
This sequence comes from Pachypanchax playfairii, assembly GCA_006937955.1. Taxonomy (NCBI): domain Eukaryota; kingdom Metazoa; phylum Chordata; class Actinopteri; order Cyprinodontiformes; family Aplocheilidae; genus Pachypanchax; species Pachypanchax playfairii. Next base: position 3,441,448 of record SSNP01000010.1, on the reverse strand, counting down.
CAAACAGAAAAACACGACGTCTGACGTTGCCATGCACAGCGGGGCAGGAGACAGTATTCTTTACACTCATAGGCTAGTTTGTTAGCCATTCTGAGTCCAGCAAATTCAAACAATGAATATGAACGAGCTGCTGCCTGAGGCCTGACGGAAGGAGCAGGAACCACCCGAATTTTAACACAGACAGATCGAAAGGTCTGTTAATAAGTGTTTCCTGATGTTTTTTAGATACAAAATGTTTCATATTACTGGTTAATACTTAAGAAATAACCACAAAGTCTGAAATGGCCTCTTTAATGAAGTCTCTTTTGTTTTGTCTTTCATATTATAAATAACAGAGAATGAAATGAAGCTGGTGCCAAGCTGGGTCCCTAAATACACATTGGATATTTGATTATTGTGCATAAAAATACAACAGCTTTTGTTTTTTCAAAAGTTTCATTTCGATCTCCCTGAGTTTTCATAAATCAGCAGTTTCTCAGTAAAATACTTGTGCTTACTTGTATATTTCACATTCTCTCTCCAGGTCCTTCCTGCTGATTAGATGTTGGGGGACTTTTTTTACTGCAGCCCAGGTGTCATTGTACTTCTCCTTGTACACCTTCCCAAAGCAGCCCTGTGCGATCGTGCCAGTAGAATACGCCATTCAGGCGGGACTGATAGATCTGAGAATTAAGATGAGTCTTTTGTGTAAATGTGGAAAATGTTCATGTTGAGGTATGAGTTGCTGTGAAAGCACTTCCAGTAACATTTGAAACTTGCTATTTTAATTTTCAAGTTACATTTCAATCACTGTGGCTGTAACTTCAGGTGCTTTCCACTGTTGTACAAACATGGCTGTCACAGGATTTCAACCAAAGTACAATTTAAGGTACTTTGTTTGCTTCTTCATGCTTCATTTCAAATGCCTTTTATTTGGACAATTTTAGAGATAAATAACATTTAAATAACTATTAATAGCATCAAAAATAGAAATTGTAATGAAGTAAATTATAGTGTATTTACAGAAATGCCTCAAGTTTTAATAAATGTGCAAAATAACTCCAAAGTCAACTCTGAGTGAAGAAGAGAAAACGTGTCAGTGTGAGTTTTAACAGATCAAGCCAATAATTAGATACCAGAGTGAATAAACAAATGCTTGTGCATATAATGCTATTAAGTGTCTGTGCAAATAACATTCAAAAGAAAATCATTGCTATTCCCAGGAAGGGAGTGGCCCTTTCTGTTAAGTAAGAGAAGAGTTTTTTTCCGAGAAATTACCCAAGGAAGTTAAAAAAAGGGTACAATACCTCAACTAAGTTTTAGTATCAGTTAAGTACAAAGCTGGATAACAGTGGAACCAAGTTAAATTGTTCAAATATGTGTGTACATATACACACAAGTAACTGATAAGATCATCAATCCTTTATTGATCTCACTGTGAGGAACATTCCAGATTTAAAGTAGTAAAAAAAGACTAAATGGAGCAGTTACACAAGATCAGTATGAAATACACACAGGTAGAATTAAAACAAATCTTTAATAAAGACACTAATAAATACAAAACTGACTGTGGTGATCTGTTGATGGTTTTAATGGAGACATTAAAATGACCTGTTTTTCCTGATCACTCACGGGTCCACATGCTGAAAATATAATTGTTGACAAACTGGTAAAGCAAGTATGTGACTTTATCTTTAGACAAGCTGCTACAAGAAGTCGGTGGTTTGTAAGAAAAGCCTGTAAAATACTGTCATGTTTAACTTGGAGTCAGTAAGCATGAAGAAGAAGAGTCACAATAACGTCTCATGAGAGTTATTTAAAACCAGGCCTGACTGAAGGTTAGTGATTATATTAAAATACATTTCTTCAGTAAAGGCAACTTTGATGAAACTAGAAGTTTATTCAACCAAACAAACTTAATCCAGTTTTATTTTTGACTTCTATTTTCTAAAAGAAGCCGATTCTAGCTCACAGATAAAAAACCTTGTCTTACCGTTTAACAGATGAAGGTATTCAGCTCCAACAGGTCTGAACATGAGATGATGTAGCTGTCTGTTTTTACAGACTGACTCCACGCCTCCTTTGGCATCTACAGGTAACACCTGAGAACTGATCTGTGTTAAAGGGAAATAAAAACAAAACCCATGACAAGAGGATGTGTACCTTTAAGACAATATGATTCTTCTCTTTAGGATGACATCATAGAAAATATAAAAGTTTAATGTAAGAGTTACTCAGAGTTTGTGTTTGACCTTTTAACTGCTTTAACTGTGTGTGACTGGCCTGATGTAAAATAAACACATTATACCAAGTACCTTAAACATGCCAATTACCAAAACCGTTAGCTGTCACCAGTTTGTATCAGATAGTTGATGTTTCTTTACTCAGATAAACTTCTGTGAGTGATGGTTATGAGGATAATCATGAGGTTTTTATCATTCTCATGTCAGTTTTTACTACGGAGATATTAATGGTAAAGTTCAGGAGTTAAACGTATCTTTATACACTGCTTAAGACTTTGTCTTTACTGTTAGTTTTTCTCTTTGTGTCATTTTAAACAATTTGACCCAAATGCTGGAAAAACCCAGAGACAAACTGTAAAAGTTAAGTCAAGTTTATATTCTACATCATGAATCTTGAGTTAAACGGTGGATTGATTTTATAGTTTCCATTTGTCACTCAGGTCTGAATGACTAAAGAAACTCTTTGTACAGCAGGCAGGTGAGGGTCACACCGCATTGACGGGGGGAGTCAAAACAGCTCAAATGATTCAGCTGACAGTCACAGAAACCCACGCAGAACCATGTGTACATCAGGGCCAAATCTACCCACGTGCAGGGGGGAAGGGGTGATTAACTCCAAAAAGTCAAGTGGTCCTTTGAAGACTCAATCACAGAAAAGTTACAGAAGATCACAATGCACAGTTAAACCCAATCAAAAATACCATAAATAAATAGTAAGGACACAGAAAGAACATTTAATAGACTAGAAAATCATGAGAGCACAGACCTCAAGCACCTCAGTTCCACACCAAACCATTTATTGTGCCGTTACAGTCACGTGCACTGAAGATGGTCTGATCTCTAAATGTTAAAGAATCCTTTAAACCAGTCCTGGATCCTTACTTGGATCTACATCACACCCAAAATCAAATCAGTTGTTCCTTGACCTATTCTGGGTATTTCTGAAAAAAAAAAAAATTATAAAAATCTGTTTACAACTTTCCAAGTTATGTTGACAGACAAACAAACAAATCAATGTTTTTAAACTATTGATTTTAACTGCAGTATAATGGTTCTAACTGTTTCTCTCTTACTTTTATTTTTTCACTTGAATTATTATTATTATTAGTAGCAGTAGTAGTAGTATTAGTATTATTATTGTTGTTGTTGTTATTGTATTATTATTATTATTATTATTATTATTATTATTATTATTATTATTATTGTTGTTGTTGTTGTTGTTGTTGTTGTTGTTATAAAACACACCTAAAAAACGTTTTAATTGTTAATTTTAAACACACAAACACACACACACAAACACCAGCCCTCCCTATAAGAAACCTCTCTCTTTATAAACATTTCAGCTACCAGACTGGAACTCAACTCTTCCTCAGTCTGTCCAAATGTAATTCAAAAAAATCAACCAATGGGCGTTTGTGGTCCATAAAAATGATTTATAATGTAGGCTACTTGTTGGGTGAAATTATGACAGTCCCTGCACTGGACGTTAGATGGCCGGTCTATGGAGGGGGTGGGTGGGGGTATGGAGGGGTTACTCGCTGCGGTGAAAACTCGGAAAAAGTACCGGTGCGCACGGTGCGCTGAAAAAAAGTCCCGCTGATGGGTAAAAAAGTGACTGAACTGACATCTGCATACCGGCCCACTTAAACATCGGGCGGTGGTAAGAAACAACAAGAAACAATCTATAGCTCGCCTCGTGTCTTTAATTAGCAAATGAGTGTTTATATTCCACGACTATGATAGAGCTTAAAGAAACAAGACATTTGGATATTTTGACTTTTTCTGGATTCTTTGTATTCAAGACTTGTGATGATTTTGAAACCTGCATCGAAACTGTCACCAGGGAGAAAATATCCAGAAAATAAAATTAAGCTTGGACTGATTCACAATCCCAAATGTTTCCAGCAGGCAAACAAACTCTAAATATACTGCAGATAAAAAAAAAATCAAATGACTCCAGTTGCAACAGTAGTATAGAGTCAATAGAAACTCCTCGAACCACAGCCGCTCTGTTTGGTTAAACCCCCTGCAAACATGTTTCCGCTCAGGATTCATGGTTTGTGTGTGTGTGTGTGGGGGGGGGGGGGTTGTATTTCTGACCTCCTGAGGACCAGTTTCCTGACTTTTACTATCTTTCTGGGGTCCGAGGGTTCTTGTGGGGACCGAAGCCTGGTCCCCATGGGGGGGGACTCCCCTTTTTAGGGTTAGGGGTTAGGTTCATAGGTATGGTGTGAATAGAGTTTTAGTTAGTCTTAGGGTTAGTTATAGATCAGTAATGGTTAAGGTTAGGAAAAGGGTTTGGGTTAGGTATAAATCTAGTTACTAAAATCAATGGAAGTCAATGGACGGTCCCCATAAGGATAACAAAACACACTTGTGTGTGTGTGTGTGTGTGTGTGTGTGTGTGTAAACCCCAGAACTATCAGAGTTTATTAAGCATTCAGGCTTTTGAATTGGCAAAAGTTTTGCCAAAAAAAGCTTTTTTTTTTTTTTTTTTAATATATTGGTAGGCCTATTTCTAACTGAGAAAATCTATCTGTCTTCTGGAGAAATAGAACAATTCGGTTCACTTGGTTCTTTGAACTCAGAGGGACATGATCTGTAGGATCTGGTCAAACCCATTAGATGGCGATATTATACAATCTTCTTCACAATAAGCTTGAAAGAAAAAAAGAAGCAAAAGTAGATCCAGGAAGTTCAACCCGGTACAGAAGTTTATCCAGAAGTAAACTTATGGCTCTCCCGAAACACGTCGATTCTCAGCCACAAAGTATCGGTAAGTTCTTTATTATAGTTATTGTTCATATTTAATGGCGTCTTAAGAAAGAAACGCGTCTTTCCCCGCTATAGCTGCGTATAGCTGAATTCATGTTATTCATTCCGGTAAAAAGCTGCTGCTTGGGGCTAAAATAGGACAACACACGAACTTAACAAATAACAAGAAACGTTTCTTTAATCGGATTGTGTTCGAGTTTTGTGTCAAAAGATGAAGAGCCAGAATCTGTTGGAATCCACCTCGCGTTGGGCCTATAGCAGCATCTCATCCAGGAGTAATTAGGAGTAGTTTAATTTCTAACACGTCTGCGCGTGAAAGTTTATCTGCGGCTTGAACTGTAGCTATTTGATTTTATTTTTTCAATGACATTATTTGTTTTTATATGCGAGTTTCTTTCAAAGCAACAACGTCACAGTCAGTTAAGAGTCTGAGTTGAAACGACGTTAAAAGTCATTAAGACGAACATATTTATTTCACGTGCAGTGTAACGGATTTCCACGGCTCATTGTCTGACACTGTGGGCGTTATTTATGCCAAAACATTTAGTTCATCCCATAATTTGTTGGACTCAAAGACAACAGCCCACTAATTAATTCATTACAAAATAAACGTTCTGCTGTGATTTAGATGCTTTGTTATCATCCTCTTTCTTCTGTTTTCAGAAATGAATGGGAAAATGTCACCACACAACATTTGATTGTTTTTTAACTGTAACTCTGGTAGTTTGAATTCTAACTGGATTGTGTTTCAATCTAAAGGTGGCCACGACTCTCACACACAGGAGAGTGGGTATGTTCCTTTATTTATTTTCATTTTTAAAAGATATATTTGTTAAATATCAATCACCTGACAGATATTATCTGTTTCGTAGTTGTTTTTTCCTTGTTTTTTGTGTGAAGAAAGCTACTGAAACTATCTGTTCATTACAGTGATGAAGGCTTCTCCACTGACATGAAGCACAGCTTCACTGATGAAGCTCTGACTAAAGCTGATAAGAGTTCTGTGAGACCCATTGAAGAAACAAAAGTCTTCATCTCTGAGGACTCCGTGAAGTTCTGTGTGTCTGAGTCTCATTCTGAGGCTATTCCGAAAACCATCTCTCCACCGAACCCTGAATCAGTTCATTTCGATAAACACGATGAGAAAGTCGAGCTTTTAGACAAACCATGTAACATCGAGGTGGCTGATGAGAATGAAGGGGAAGCCGACAGCACCAGCTCTGGATTGGAGGCCAGAGCAAGTCAAGCTAATGAAAGAAACATCCCCAGAGAAAGAAACAGAAAAAGGAAAATTAGCAGTAGGTTCTGAAAATATTTTCACTATATTTTCTATATTAATGGTTTCAAAAAATCTTCTTGAGAAGAACTAATCTTTTTACTGTGTTTACCATTTGCAGTGGCAGTGGTGGTGGTGGTGGCGGCGGCACTTGTGATATCTGTAACCACTGGTATGATGTTAAAATCTAACCAAGGTATTTTGTTTAGATTTTATTTCTTTACTCTTGAGCTAAGATTTCTTCTAGAACTGACCTCCTATGACCAGTCATTGACACCCCCCCCCCCCCCCCCCCCCCCCCCCCCC
>SSNP01000010.1:3402583-3434859 GCA_006937955.1 Pachypanchax playfairii | reverse complement strand
CCCCCCCCCCCCCCCCACACACACACACACACACACACCCTCCTAAAAACTTTTTTTCTCTACATGCTACATGTTGTAATGGTATACCCTCGCTTTCTTTATTTTCATATATCATGATACGTGTCCCTGGTCCTGAGAACAATCAAACATTTTCTGATTTGAGTAAGTGCTCTACACCAACAGCAACAAGTCTTTAATAAAGTAACTTCTGCTGATGTGCACGTTGTGTGATATGTTTTATCATGGAAAGCACATCTAATGTTTGCTTTCTTCCTGTTTGTGAGACTTATTGATTGACACATCCCATATTTTGGGTGATTTCCTCAGTTCTGCGGACAGAACTTACAGGATATTGTTAATACTCAGATGTTTGCATGTTGTTCCTCCTGATCTTGTTAAAGGTGTAATTTCTGGATGCATGTAGCCCTTGTAACTCCGGCTCACTTTCAACATCTTAATTTTTTCCAAACAAGTTTAGAATAATAGTTTTTGCTTTCCTCCGTGCTGTAAAAGGATGTTGTTCTCCACTGCACATATAACAGCAGCTGTAAAATCCCAAACTGAAACCTTGAAAAGCTTCAAAAAGTTAGTTTAATTAGATCGCAGAGACACTGCAGAGTTTCTACTTTCTTTTTTGTCTTTAGATCCAGTGAACCAGACCTCTGGCTATGAGAACAATAAAACATCTTCTAATCTGGGTAAGTAGGACCACTGTGTAAAATACGTGCAAAAAAAACCTTAAAATCTAGGAATCCTGGAGTTTAAGACGTATTAGAAATATTGTTTTACTTTATTCTGTGTTGTGACATGCACATTCAAACAGCATTTGAATAAAGGTGGTCTGAGAAGTGTTGAGATATTTTGTAAAGGGACTGTAATTTTGGAAAAATGTAAACTGGTCATTTTATAACAGAGAAATGAGTTCACATGTTTATCATTCCCATCTAATACAAACTCAGTGTTCAGCTTAAAAGCAGAATTATTCCCCACTGAGCAATGCAAAGGAAAATGACCTTTCCATCAATTATATCTCTTAAATTAGCTTTCATAAAGAAGGCAAACAGTAGATGCAGGTTTTTAATAAGTTATTAGATAAATTACATAGTTCCCTTTGATTTATTTATTTGTTAAGAAAAAATAATTTAACAAAATATTCAAAATTTATTTAAGAAACAACTTAATAACTAAGACAGAAACTGAACGCAATTCCTGGTCATGAAACATCTTCATATAGAAGTTGATTTACATGTACAGTTCATTATTTTGCCTGGTGGTCATGAATGCATTTCTCTGTTTCCTGAAGGGAGGTGCTACTTCTCATGCAAGGACAGAGATCTGTGCCCAGGTCTGCATGTGATCTACAACTCTCAAGAGGATGATGTTCCCATTTACGAGAGAAAGAATGAGACATTTCCTAGCTGTTCCAAAATGAAACCACCAGCTAACAACAAGTGCTCTGTGTGCAACGATGATGTCATCCGTATCTACTGTACAGAGAATGTAACCAGCATTCAGGTGGAGCATAGCAATGGAAAGCAAACATCTCTCCTGTGTGAGTGTAACAGTTTATAACCTTGTTGTTTGATTTTGGTCATTCTCTTGTTTAAAGTCAAAATGAACATTTTGATGAAAACCTCTAGTTTTTTTAAAAGAGTTCCATGATGTCACATGTTTGTTTTACAAAGTGTCACATGAAATGGGTCTAAATGTTCTTTGTCTTTTTAGGTGCATAAACATTTAAGATGGTGTGAAGGAAAGCCTCCATTCCTGGTATGTTTATTTATTTATTTTTCTAGTTGCCCAGTTTCAGTTCCAGTATCTTCCTTCAAAATATATTTATCACTTCAGTTTTTTTAAAGCATGAGCTAATTTATAAATGAAAGGTCTCACTTATTAAAATCTGAACTAACCTGTAGTTGTAAATAATATTTATAAATTGATGCATTGTTTTTTTAACTAAACATCTTGATGCTTAACTTGTCTTTGTTTTGAAATAGGAGTGAAGATCTTTCAAGACCAGAAAGAGGAAATGGAATCTTATTTCTCCTCATTTATGCTATTCCCCTTTTAATTTTTTTTCTAATCAACATAATTAGTTTCTTAATTAGTTTTTCTTTCTATAATGGTAAATGGCGTGTACTTGTAAAGCGCTTTTACTCAGGTCCTACGACCCCCAAAGTGCTTCACACTACAGTATGTCATTCACCCATTCACACACACTGGCTGTCCTGGGGGACCCTCTGGGCAGAGCGGGGATTCGAGCTGGTGACCTTCCGGTTGCTGGACGACCTGCTCTACCGCCTTAGTCACGGCTGCCTCCATAACTTTAAAACATCTGTTTTTCTTTTAAAAACTGATAAATTACAAGTGATTGTGTAACTTATCAAATAAATGATTAAAAACTGCATCTAGTGTCTTGTCTTTTTAACGTATGAATGTAAATTTAAAAGCTACAACTGATGGGAACATTATAATTACTGAAGCATTAAAGAGTTGTGGGAGTTCAGTATCTATACTTTTACATTGTTCAGTGTAGCATTGAATTTTTTACACTACTACCTTGGATCTGAACCTTATAAATTACATGATGATGAAGCAATAGCACAAGTAATCAAGTTGAATTGCAGAACTGAAATCAGAAATTTCTCAAATCTAAAAAAAAAGCAGTATGAAAGCAGCACAGCTTCTTAAAATTAATTGATCCTTATTGCTCATCTTTCTGTAAACTCTCCCGATTATCTAAACTCTCAACTGACCGCAGCTCCCCTTCAAGAACACACATTTCAATGGAGCCTGACTCTGAGAGGTTGCCTTCCTGTAAAACGTTGTGGTAAAATCTCACCCACCGTCCGACTCTGAAGCAATCATGGTACAGCCGGTCAGCGAGGCCTCAGACGTCATCATTTTTGGCTCCTCCCCTAAATAAAGCAAGCCTCAAGATGCATAGACATAATAATCATGTCAAGATGTGGTTAGAGGAAACGCCCCCTCCATTACTCAACACATGCATTGAGACTCCTCACATCTGGAAGCATCACCAGTAAATCATCAAGTCGACTGTGATCCTTAAGAAGATGAGATTAAAAATATTTTGGATGATACTCATCAGTGTTTTGATGGCAACAGGTAAGTTGGGCTGTTTTTCTCCAGACTGGGTGGGCCCATTGTTGTTCTGTTCAAACTACGTGTGTAACTATAAAAAAAAAACTGCATTTGCTACTGACAGTGAAAATGTTTATTTTATAGCAAGTTGGTAGCAAGAAAAAAAATCTCAATATAAAAGTTAGGAAGGTTGTAGTTGTGTGGATGTGTTTATTTACTTAAATGTACTGTATGTTACTTAATCTGAACAAACGGACGCTACTTTCCTCTTTCATGAGGCGGGAAGTTGCTGAGTTAGTTTTTGAAACAGTTCTTCTTTATCATGGGATTGTACATGTCTGAGATGAGCTGAAGAGAAGAGAAACTAGACAAGAGGAAGTTTGAATAAAATTCATTATGAATTCAAGCAAATTAAGGAGATACAACATAGTGAGTTTCATAGTGCCAGCTTTTAACTTCCTGTTGAACACTGAAGTCACATTTTGACTCTCTGCTGCTGTGAAGCCGTTTCCATTAAAACACTACAGACAGTTGTCACTGCTATTATCTGATAAAAATGTTTATAACAAGACAAAAGCTGCAAAATTAAACCTGAAAAGTCCAGAAACACAACTCCTTGCTCTGTACCCAGATTATGGTCTGGTGTGTTTAAGATCAGAAAATGGCTGCAAAGCTCAGGTTGAAAGAATGTAGTATCCCGGAAGTGACTCATCTAACTGCTCTTGTTTATTATTCAGTGTTAGTAGTTTTCATCTACTATTTAGACTAATCCATTTTTTTCTCAATTTCAAAAATATTTTCTAGAGTCCATCTTCGGAGTTCACGTCTTGTGTCCTCAAAAGAAGTACGTTGTCATCCTCTTCCAGCCTGCCACCCTCGTCTGTAGGTTCAGTACATATGCTAGACAACCTCTCGTCACTTGGAAGTACAAATCCTACTGTCGGGATCCAATCCAGGCTGCGCTCAATCCCAGCAGTGCTGAGAATGCCTTGGCTCAAAGTAACCCCAACTATAACCCCAACATTGAGTGTGCTGACAGCCAGAGGACGGTCCGCATTGTGGCCTCTAATCAAGGCAGTTCTGTTACCCTCGGCAAGGAATACCAGGGTCGAAAGATCAGCATTATAAATGGTAAGCTTTCAATTAAAAAACATAGAAGTGTGTATTAAAACTTGATGTGTATTGACAGTAATATATGGGTTGCTAATATCTGGAGAGTTTGTAATTTGCTCAATATCCTGAAACAAGGGAGCTCATGCTGCTCACCGTTGGGTTGTTGCTCTCTGTGTATTGATCTAAGCCAGTGTTTATTGATATTAGCTTTTAAAACAGTAGCTATTTACTGCAGCTATCAAGTAAACTATATACATTCTAGATGATAAGCATGTTTATATTTCATTTTTTTATCTATAAAGCACTACAACTAATATACCAATCAAGGACATCCAAAGCGCTTTACACCAAATTTCCACTGTGTTAGCTAGCATCTCGTCACACTCATTCAGCATCGAGTGTTGCTGCGTAAAGTGTTTTACAAGAACTTAAAATAAAAAAAATAAATAAAACATGCAAACATACAATTTCTAGTTTGCTGATTTTGGAACGCAACTAGGTTCTTCTCTTAGACTTTTGAAAACATCCCTTTCAAAGTAATCAGTGTTCAGTCTGGCTGTTGGTTTATTGTCTGGTTGTTGACCATCTGAATTGAAATCAAAGTAGATTGTAACCCTGTTTCAGATACAACTGGTTCCATTAAAAAACTGCCAAAAACATATTTAAAATCGAAGAAATCAACATATTTTTAAAAAGGTGGTTTTTAAGACAAGCAGGATTTTTATACACTGAGAACCAAATTTTCTACTGATAAACCAGGTAATCTAACCAAAACGGTACTTACATTTGTAAGTATATTTGCAGTCACAGTTAAAAGCCCTGTACTGTTTCATACATCAGTAAAAGTAATGAAAGAATTGAAATAGCTATTATTGATCAGTCTATCAAAATATAAGCAAATCAGGTCATCAAATTAGGATCAGTAAAACCTCAATACTAAATCCAAACTGAGTAGAGTCACAGTGAGGTAGAAAATATTTAAGTGTTCTTGTTTGAGAAGTTAGGATGTTGCCACTAAAGTGTTAGAAGAAGAATCAAATAAATGAATTTAGAATAATAGTAAACAACTTCAAACTGTTACTTACAGAGGGAGACCTGAACATCGCACAGACTGCGTGGGGAGACAGTGGTGTATATGTCTGCTCTGTGAGTTCAGCCCAAGATCTTACTGGAAATGGTGAAGACTACACTGAAGTGATTGTACTTGGTAAGTTTTCTTTACTTTTCTTTACTTTCTTTGCTTAAAGTTCCTCCTTCTATTTTTTCCCCATTTCCTTCTTATTTCTTCTGCTTCTAACCAAAAAGATGACACGTAAGAAATATGTGAGGAAAGATGTACCAGAATATGTTTTATTGGCTCATTGAAGAAATGTGGAAAATGATTCTCACGAAAGCAGATGTTTCCCCCCAAAATAACACCAAGTAGGCTTCTGTTTCTTTCCTGCTTGTTTTTCTCTCTCTGCTGTTTCTTTTCATATTGTTGGTCAAGTTTCTTGTAATTTACTTTGTCGAGAAGCAAAACAATTCAGCAGACGTTTCCTCGTCTGTATCCATGTCCAAATAATCTTTTGTATTCTAGCTGCGTGTTGTGTTGTTCCATGTCTCTGTCATCTACTGCCTGAAAGAACTGCTTTTCCCAGTTTTACAAAACTTTCAAAAACACCTGTGTTGACGGTGAAGTTAACATATTTTTTTCATCTTGGCTTAGAAGATAAAGTGTCTCATTGTAACACTGATTTATTTTCTGTCTTAACTTTTGTCCACAGATCATTTGCATATTAAGTTATATATAAATTTATTCTTTCAGTTGGACCAAGTTACATGAACACAAGTTCTGTATTTACAAGTTTAAAGTTTATGTATATCAGCTGTGTCCCTCAGTTACTGTGCTGGAATAGAAACATAAACCCTGAAGAAAAATGTGTTTTAATGTTTCTTTGTTTTGGACCACACAGACTGGCTCCTGGTTCTTCTGGTGGTTTTGGGCTTCTTCTTGTTGCTGATGCTGATTGGGATCTGCTGGTGTCAGTGTTGTCCACACACATGTTGCTGTTATGTCAGTTGTCCCTGCTGCCCTGAGCGATGCTGCTGTCCACGAGCCTGTAAGTATCAAACAGAAAAGCTGTTTAGTTAAAAAAGTATTTAACAGAAATACTTTTTGATAAACAAAAGTTCAATCCTGAGGATCATTCTAGTGTTTATCACAGTTGACCATAGACTGTGTAAATAAAGGAAACTGGAAACTGGAAACAGGAATGTAACATGAAAAAGGACCATCTGGTGGCTACAGTCTGTCTTAAGTCCCGCCCCCTCCCCCCTGGGCTTACAGTCTAACCAGCCTGCATGCCATTGCTGCCTGTTTCCAACTGAGCTTTAAGTGAAAAAGTGTGGGTGCCTGTTCTTCGTCATACAAATATTGTTCTAAAACATGGATGATATATTTATATAACATATTTTATTTTAAAAGCGTCATGGAGCCACTTTTAAAATAAATATATAAAATAGAAGCTCTTTAAAAACATAAAAGAAGTGATCAGTCCCCTTTAGACTCAACATTTCAATAACAGTTTCTCTCTCACTGTTGGGATAACTCTTAAAGAGGCCATTTCACACAAATTTCAAGACTTTGTGGTTATTTCTTAAGTATTAACCTGTAATATGAAACATTTTATATCTAAAAACGTCAGGAAACACTGATTAACAGATCTTTCAATCTATCGCAAGGTATACTGTTTCCTGCCCCGCTGCGCATGACAACAATAAACGTAGTCTCTTCCTGTTTGATACATCTTATGCTACAGCTTTTAGCCAGCATGCTAGGCATGGTTTCAACTGCGGGAGCTGATGAATACTAACGAACAAAGGAGTTGTGATGAAACAGATACAGGCAGTTCAGACTCGGGAGAACTCGGGTGTTATCGCCACCTGCGTAGTTTGAGAGATTAAAACTGACTCCCACACACTAAAGGCCATCACAGCAATGGTATTTGTGTAGGTGGGAACTTGCCATGAGGAATTTAGAGAAAGTGAAAATGTGGAATCTAAAAAGAATTTTCTCACCTAAATATCAAAAGACATATAGTTAGTATATAGTATACTTTGTTGCTACAGTGCAGTGGAAACGTCCACTTCCTGGCACTTAGATGTAACTTGAACACTCTCTTAAATATTTTTGTTAACTTGTGGCAGTAAACATGACTGAAGTGTACAGTATGTACACTTCAGTCATGAACACATGAACTCAGTCATGTACAGTAGTAGTTAACTCCTCAGCAGGGAAGCATGAACCCTGATTTATAAACAGCTCTGAAAAGGCTCAAAGAACACAACATAACAAAGAATAAGGTGATGACCCTCCATACTGTCAGTATCAGTCTGAAATCATCTTATTTTATCTGTCAGAAGCAAAACCAGTTTACAGAAACCCAGAACCAGAAATCATGGTGGGACCCCAGATGTTCTTTGTTATATGATCTAACTAGTGCTGTTCAAAAAAAAGGACTTGCATTATACATGTAGTTATTTTGTTTATTGATATGAGTAAAAATACATTAAGATCAAGATTGTTTTGCTGATTTCAAACATGACACTATTTATGCACTTCTTCTCTGCAGCTCGCAGTGGGTATTGTATTCAAGTGGACCCACAAGGAAATGCCACACGTGCTATTTACTACATGGAGAAGGAACTGGCTTCATTGGACCCCTCCAGACCTGCAAACGCTGTGAGGCACTTGTTATTTCTTGTATTTCTGCAGAATCTGTGTAATGAAACTGCTGTGGCTAAAAAAAGTTTGTTGGAACTAAATGTTTTTTCTCTCAAGCATTAAAATTCAAGGCTGGTGCGAACTGTTGTAGAAACTATTCAATCATTTTCTTAATAACTTTTATCAACTTAGTTTAATACAATTTAATATATTTAGATTATTTGATTATTAGTTTGTCAATTAACACATTTTAATAATAATAACTTTTACTCATTTTCATGAATACTTAAAACTAGAAAATGCAGATCATCATTCACGTCTTGTTTAGATCAAGTTTGGAGAGATTATCAAACAACATGAAAAAAAGTAAATCAGCTCATCGCTAGCTGAGATATTTCTTTACAGAAAAATCTAACGAGCAGTTCTATTAAGTCTTTATTATAAAATTCCTTTTTATTGTTTACCTTCAGTTTTTCTAAAAAATATAAAATCACAATTAATTTATTTTCGCTGTAGCAATACCTCTAGAAATCAGGAAGATTGTTCTGCTTATTTATCAAATCAGATGTCTGGACTTCCCCTCTTCTTCTGTGGTTTTTCTCAGTGAACATGTACGACTGCATGTCGGCATAGAGCCTTCAGGTTACGAGGGTCGATTTCCTCCACCTCTGGCTACCGTTTATGACCAAGATGAAGCCGCAAGCACCATCAGCAGTGTTTCCCAAAAAGAAAATTTTGTTTTTCTTTTAAAAACTGATAAATTAAGTGATTTTGTAACTTTTTAAATAAAAAGACAAAAAACAACTCCGTCTAGTGTTTGTCTTTTTTTATTTTATGTATGCAAATTTAAAAGACACATCTGATCTGAACTTTATAATTACAGAAGTATTAAAGTGTCATTTTGAAGAGTGGGTGTGGAAGTTCAGTTTCATTTTACATTGTTTAGTGTAGAATCGATTTTTTTTTACAATATTACCTTGAATCTGAACTTTATTCAGCTAAACTGGACTACGGACTAATAGCTGTAACTGTATAAGACTAGAAGGTGCTTGTGAAAGCAAAAAACTCCTGATCATGAATCAGCAGAAGAAAGTGACCACAACAGCAGACCTAATAACCTAAGGACATGAACAAAGGATCCATCAAAAAATAAACTTTTTTATAAGAAATGTTCTTGAAAACCTTAAAATAGTACATTTGTATGTTTTATGGACATATTGGAAAGGAAGACACCACTGAAATTCTATAAGCAAAATGACCCTGAAAATTGTTTTTATTATAGTACAAAGTGTGTGAATAGCTGAAATATACTCATTATAACTGCTGTAATTTATTCTAAACTCTTCAACATGATGAACTCTCATATGTGACTCAAATTTAAAAATATTCAACTGTTCAAGAGATTGTCAAAGAAAAAGAAAGAAAGTTCCCATATGGTTTACAGAAGTCATGTAAAAAGTCTTTAAGTTATTGTGCCTTTATAGACCACTTGTTTGATGAAACCTGTAATATATTAAAAAATAGAACATGCAAAATCTGTTTGTTTTTACTTAAGGAGAAAACTCAAAATAGAAAAGACATCAACTCCACGATACGAACAAATTAACCACAGGAAGTCTCAGTGAGAGGAGCGGGCGTGGGGAGGGGAGGGACTGGGGAGTTTCCGATGAATCTAATATAATTATAACTAAAACCGTTAATGCCACAAGGAAGGTTTTTGTTGAACTGGAGAAGTAAGTACACCTGTTTGTATTTTAGCTTTGATCAGAAGTTAACAGCCTTTCTGTTTTACTTATTTTGAAGCTTTTCTGTCCTTCATTTGGGCAAAATCTAAGGTGAAGACTCATTCGGATTTTCACCAAACTCCACAACAGGTTCAACAACAAATAATGCATGTGGGACTTTCCAGTGATAATAATCTGGTAATTTAAAGATTACAAATGTTTCACCCAAGTGGGCATGTGCAGTTTGCTTTTTTTACAACCAGAATATCTGTTCAGAATATCTGAGATTTTGGTGTAATCTTTCAGGGTAATCAAATTAACTTCATTCACATTAGATCTAATAATTCCTAATAATAATTTAAAAAAAAGTTTTTAACTCCATCATAAAATCAACAGAGATAACACATAACTGTGTGAAACACAAGGACAGAACAGAGGGGAAAGAGGATGAAGAATGTTGCCGGTAAGAATAGAAAATTACAATTAAATCTGTTGAAAAATATAAACAGAAATCCCGATTTACGACATTTTTTGTATAAACAAACTCTGGATGTGATTCAGAAATATTTTTACACTGAATTAGAATAACTCTTTACTATTTAGATTAAAATAGGTATAATATTAATCAGATTAGTACATTTTCATTCATTTCTAACTGAACAGAATTCGAATTTGATGTTCCTCGTATTTCAGATCAGATCAGTGAGGATTAAACATGTTTTAGAGATGTTAGAAGTTTAATCTTTCATGTTACACTCTGAAGTCTTACAACATAACTCCATTGATTTGAACTGAGTATTTCTGAGTGGAATTTTTGTTTTCTCTTTTTTCACAGTGTTCCATTGCTGTTTTATATTTTTTGGACTGTTTTCAGTCTGTGATCTCTCGTCTGACATGTGGTTAAAGACAACTAATGGTTTGTTTTTATCAAGAATACATTTCTTATTATAAGCTAGGATTATTTTTTACGTGGTACTGAATTCTTTTAAAAAGTGATGTACATGTTTTTTTATACTAAAACTAATATTTTTCCTTACGGAACTTAACTGAGTGTTTCTTGAAGCTGTTTTATTTGTTTTTCTCAGATTGGATTGAGGTCAACTGTTTTACGTGCATAGATCAAGATAAATGCCCAAAGCTTACAAGAATATATGGAGATGAGGACAACCTGTTGTTTGAGAAAGATCGTCAAAAAGATTTCCCAGAATGCTCAAGCATCTCCCCCCCAATGAAGAACTGCTCCGTATGCCGTGGCCAATCAAACTTAAACATCTACTGCTCAAAGAACATCTCCACGTTTGAAGCGGAGACTGATGGATCAGCTATTAAAAACATCAGTAAAGGATGTAAGAATGTCCTCAAAGAAAAAACAGTGAAGAATCTAACATAGCTGGGTTTATAAGACTCACATTTCAATAATCAACTTGTCTGCAAAGGTTCCACAATTGGCAATTCTAGACCAAACAGAGATACTGGAGTCAGATGATCTGAAGTCACACAGTAATCTTTACATGTGTTACATGAACGTCCCTTCATTGTCCCTGACACACTTTTCATTTATTTACATTTCATTAGGTGAGCAACAGCAGATTCCTCGTACTATGATCAACAGATCAGCTACTGGTGGAAGTAAGTAAATGCACTCCAAGCACAAATTTAATACAGACTTCAGTCGGGCTGGATTTTAACATAAATACATTTAATAAAAGCTGAGTTTATAAGAAGTACATAGGCTCCCACACTGCACTTCAGGTTTATCTTCCTTCTTCCAGTTTTTAATCCATCAGAACAGCTAAACTCTGGTACACAGAGATGCAACAGTGATGCTGTTTTCAAAAAGTTTCAGAGCAGGTGATGTAAAGAGGCAGAACAAACTGATAAAGAAGACTGGCTCTGATCGGGACTGATCTGGATCTTGAGTTGAGTGCAAGGAAGATGGTTTGAATAAATGTATCTAGAATAGAATAGAATTAAAAGCAACAAGTTTATTATGGCTTCCTCTTCAATATAATTAGGCTATCTCAAGTTTATTTTGTTGAGATGGGATTTTCTTTACCCTGACATATTTCGACAGTCCTCTGCCGTCTTTGTCGTGTGACCTACAGTAAATTTACTGTTTGTGACGTCTTTATCTGGCTGTTTTTCCATGTGGGCGTAGGAAAAACAAATTATTATATGTCTGATCAAAAGAAACCTAAGCTAGATAATTGTATCAAATGTTCTATATATTAAACATTTGCCCGCCAACTAGTAGGAGAAGATAAGAATAACATCAAAGAACAGCCCGCGACCAAGTTTAAGGGTTGTTCCTGCCACTATTCCGCGAGCTGCAGCCAGGAGTCACTCGAGTTTAACATTAACAAATCGTCCTAAGGTTTATCAGCACTTGGATCATACCAACTAGCGGGTGAGACACAAACACGGAAATCATTCCAAATATTTCCATTTTCCACTTTGCGATTATGTTTACTAGTAAAATATTTCCCAAAATTTTAATATTGCTAATGTTAGGTCGTGGTAATAAATTTATTCGAGCTCTGACAGAAAAAAGGGGTGACACAACTTTTACACGCCCCTATTTCGCAACCGGTGGGAGACAATTCACCTGTTGACTGTCCTTCTGACGTGAGGCGTTCAGGTACTCATTCACGCCTGGCCTTCAACTCACAAAGACACAAAATGGAGTTGGCTCTACCTGGTTGAGGAAAAATACAGCTTCGTTTAGTGTTATCTATTTACTAATAACCTGTGTATTTTTGGTGATTAATAAAAAAATAAGTTGACTGTGANTTCTTAAGAAGATGGGATTAAAAATGTTTTGGACGATAATCGTCGGAGTTTTAATGGCGACAGGTAAGTTGGCCTGTTTTTCTCCAGACTGGGTGGGCCCTTCCGCCATAAGTTGTTCTTTTTAAGCTACGTGTGTAACCAGGAAAAAAAAAAAACAACAACAAAAAACGGCTGCATTTGCTGCTTACAGTGAACATTTTTATTTTATAGCAAGTTGGTAGCAAGAAAGAAAATCTTAATTTAGAAAATCTTGGGAATGTGTTTTTGTGTGTGTGTTTGTGTAGGGGTGGGGTAATAAATAACTTTTTTTTTTCTCTTAATGTACTGTATGTAACTTAATCTGTACAAACTGCCGCTATTTTCCTCTTTTATGTGTTGGGAAAGTTGCTGAGTGTCAGCTTTTGAAGTATTTCTTTCTTTTTCATGGTATTGTACCTACATGTCAGAGATAACATGTAGGAAAAGAGAAACTAAATGAGAGGAAGTTTGATCCAAATCCATTACTGGTCTTATTACAAAAGCCTTCCAGTTTAATCCCACACAAACTTTATGAATTCAAACAAATTAAGGAGACACAACATAATGAGTTTCTTCATAGTGGCAGCTTTTAAACTCCTGTTGACTGGTATTTTTGTAAAAACACTGAAGTCACATTTTAATTTTCAGCTGCTGCAAAGCTGTTTCCATTAAAACACTGCAGACAGTTGTCACTGATATTATCTGGTTAAAATCTTTGTAACACATTTATGACAAAAAAAGGTCTTCTAACTGCAAAATAAATCCTGAAAAGTATAGAAACACAACTCCTTGCTCTGTATCCAGATTGGTCTGGTGTGTTTATGATCACAATACAGCTGCAAAGCTCAGGTTGAAAGAATGTGATATCCCGGAAGTGACTCATCTTACCTGCTCTCGGTGATACTAATGCTGAGGAAACAGTGTTTATTATGTACCACACCTTAAATATTGCAGACTACTCTGAAATCTTTAATCCATGTTGCCAAATCTTGTTGTTTATTATTCAGTGTTGATAGTTTTCATCTTGACTAATCATTTTTTTCTCACAATTTAAAAATATTTTCTAGAGTCCACCTTTGGGGTTCAGGTCACGTGTCCTCAAAAGAAGTACGTTGTCATCCTCTTCCAGCCTGTCACCCTTGTCTGTAGCTTCACCACGCAGGCTACACAACCTCTCGTCACTTGGAAGTACAAATCCTACTGTCGGGATCCAATCCAGGCTGCGCTCAATCCCAGCAGTGCTGAGAATGCCTTGGCTCAAAGTAACCCCAACTATAACCCCAACATTGAGTGTGCTGACAGCCAGAGGACGGTCCGCATTGTGGCCTCTAAACAAGGCAGTTCTGTTACCCTCGGCAAGGAATACCAGGGTCGAAAGATCAGCATTATAAATGGTAAGCTTTCAATTAAAAAACATTGAAGTGTGTATTAAAACATGATGTGTTTTTATTAATGACAGAAATATATGGGTTGCTAATATCTGGAGAGTTTGTAATTTGTGCAATATCCTGAAACAAGAGACCTCATGCTGCTCACCGTTGGGTTGTTGCTCTCTGTGTATTGATCTAAGCCAGTGTTTATTGATATTAGCTTTTAAAACAGTAGCTATTTACTGCAGCTATCAAGTAAACTATATACATTCCACATCAGCTGTTACCAAACTTGTTTAGCCGCGCACCCCCTTGTATGTCCCAACCGTGTTCCTGCACCCCAATCCCCCTCACCTTCCAAAAAAAAGGCCACAAACTTTTTTGTTAGCATTGAAAGAAAGTTGAAATATATTTATTTTAAACGTGGCATGTTTAATGACGTGTGCCAGATACTGACGTCATGCGGAAAGTTGTATAGATGCATCAAAAAATAATGAGAATATATGTATATGTCAGAGTCCTGATTGGGAGGTGACGTCCGATTCTGATCGAGTCTGAATCTACGTGATCGGGCCTGATTTCCGATCACATGATCGGATCTGGACATCCCTAAATAAAATGATAACGATCACAGCAATGCACTCTCGCATTTGAATTAATCAGAAACACTGTAACAAAGTTATGGGCAAGCTTCTACTTTTAGAGCAAAGAAGATTGATGACAGGCTCAGGATCAGAGATAGGAAGTAGATACGTTGGCGAAAATGTTATAATATTTTGAGCTACGTTGAATAAAAACTGCAGCAAGTTTAAATGACCGTGGAGCAAATACAACCCCGTCATCATAACAGGTTATGGAAATAACATTAGAACACCAGTAATTTGAATTACTGTGCAATAAACTTACAAAAACATAAATAATAAATAGTATGGCTCAGGAACTGATTAAAAAAAATAAAACAGGGTCTTGAGGTTTTTCAAGTGCAGTGCTGGTAGCGCAGCCTGCAGCAAGACAAAGGAAGAGAGATAAAGAGAAGGGCCACAAACTAAGTGCACATATACAGTCTGTAGAGGAAAAAAAATGAAACGCATTTTGAATAGTAATAATTTTAATTACGTTAATCTTACAAAATAAATTGTTTATGTACACATCTTTATTGTGTGGGGAAAAAACACAAATTGTGTAGTTATTTACCGTTACATCTTTCAGCTCGTGCACCCCATAGAGGCAGCTCGTGCACCCCCAGGGGTGCAAGCACAACACTTTGGAAATCCCTATTCTAGATGATAAACATATTTATATAAAGTATTAAGTCCATGAAATTAAAATGATGAAAGAAAAACTGTTAATAGAACATTATCTATACTGATTGTTCACTGAACACTTTACTGATTTTCTCCCGACTGGATTTGCAATAGCTTGATTAACTGATTGGCTAGAGACAAGTCATGTTAGGTGGATACTTGCTGTAACGTCTTCCAATCAGCTCAAAATATTACACCAGATGGCCCCTCCCTTTCTCAGACACTTTTTATTGGAGCAGTTCTGGATCTATGTGTATCCTCGACTCGACACGGGGCGGGGCTACACATAGATCTGGCTCTTGCCAGGTTAGGATTTTTATACACTGTGAACAAAATTATATACCGACAAACCAGGTAATTAACCAAAATCTTACTTACATTTATAATTATATTTGTAATCATAGCTAAAAGCCCTTAATTTTTTTTATACATCATGAAATTATGAAGTATTGAAATAGCTATAATTGATCAATCTATCAAATGGAAACGAATCAGGTCATCAAATTAGGATCAGTAAAACCTAAATATCATATCAAAACTGAGTAGAGTCACAGTGAGGTAGAAAATATTTAAGTGTTCTTGTTTGAGAAGTTAGGATGTTGCCACTAAAGTGTTAGAAGAAGAATCAAATAAATGAATTTAGAATAATAGTAAACAACTTCAAACTGTTACTTACAGAGGGAGACCTGAACATCGCACAGACTGCGTGGGGAGACAGTGGTGTATATGTCTGCTCTGTGAGTTCAGCCCAAGATCTTTCTGGAAATGGTGAAGACTACACTGAAGTGATTGTACTTGGTAAGTTTTCTTGGTCTCTAAGTTACTTTCTTTGCTTAAAGTTCCTCCTTCTATTTTTTCCCCATTTCCTTCTTATTTCTTCTGCTTCTAACCAAAAAGATGACACAAAAGAAATATGTGAGGAAAGATGTACCAGAATATGTTTTATTGGCTCATTGAAGAAATGTGGAAAATGATTCTCACAAAAGCAAACATTTCCCCCAATCTGGATTTTTTCAAAGTATTTGGAGTCGTTGAAGCCAGTAAAGTTAGGTATCTCCATAAAGTAATTGTGGCTTTATCTTTCTTTCACAGAGAGAAAGTCAAATACTACTGACCTCCTGCCTGGCATTGACTTACTGGTTATGGAAGGTACTATTGGGGAGAATTAGATTAATATTTGAATATTTTTATCACTCTGGCTGCTGAACTGGAGGTCACCAAACTTGTGTTTTATCTTTACAATACTCAACCCACCTGAATTTTCTTGATGAACAGTTTGAACAGATGATAAAAACGACTCTGTCTCTCAGTCTCTATGCACAGTGTTAAAGATCTGTAGCAAATACTGTTCATGGTAAGAACAGATTCTGGTCTCCAGTATCTTATTTATGCTCACTTTACATAAATGTTTCAAATGTCACTGCCTACACGACTGTCCTGTGGGCTTCACTGTGGCCCAGTGGTTGGACATGTTGTCCTTCAGAAGTCAATGCAGAGTTCCCTTCTGATTGCTGTGGCAGGTGACAAACATGGTGACGAAATAGGAGATCACAATAATGCACATTCCCAGAAAGAGACAGGACAGACGAGACAGCTGTGGTTTGTGCATCCATTAAATACATCGCAGCACCTATTTGATCCTGCCAAGTAATTATCTTCATTCTTTTTGCTGGTCACATGATTTACACATTGAAACACTGTCCCCATGATTCCTGTTTGGTTCCCTTGGTGTTTGTATCCATAAGCTCTCTGATAACAGACTGAGATACTCATGAGATGAACACAGAGGATGGACAGAAGGTTTCATCTGTTTGCATCTGGGTTTTTAGTGTTGAGCATAATTGGTTGAAACTTTACTGTTAAATAACAGGCTTCTCTAGTATTCTGTTTCTTTCCTGCTTGTTTTTCTCTCTCTGCTGTTTCTTTTCATATTGTTGGTCAAGTTTCTTGTAATTTACTTTGTCGAGAAGCAAAACAATTCAGCAGACGTTTCCTCGTCTGTATCCATGTCCAAATAATCTTTTGTATTCTAGCTGCGTGTTGTGAACATGCATGTTGTTCCATGTCTCTGTCATCTACTGCCTGAAAAAACTGCTTTTCCCAGTTTTACAAAACTTTCAAAAACACCTGTAATGAAGGTGAAGTTAACATATTTTGTTCATCTACTACTACTACTACTACTACTACTACTACTACTACTACTGTCATTTAGCAGACGCTTTTATCCAAAGCGACTTACATTGAGAGAACATACAAGCAAGAAATCAAAGAGAAGGAAACAATATAAGGAGGCGGACTGTTTGGAGTCCAGTTTAATTCCGACGCTGATACATCAAGTGTATCATCTTGGCTTAGAAGATAAAGTGTCTCATTGTAACACTGATTTATTTTCTGTCTTAACTTTTGTCCACAGATCATTTGCATATTAAGTTATATATAAATTTATTCTTTCAGTTGGACCAAGTTACATGAACACAAGTTCTGTATTTACAAGTTTAAAGTTTATGTATATCAGTGTGTGTCCCTCAGTTACTGTGCTGGAATAGAAACATAAACCCTGAAGAAAAATGTGTTTTAATGTATCTTTGTTTTGGACCACACAGACTGGCTCCTGGTTCTTCTGGTGGTTTTGGGCTTCTTCTTGTTGCTGATGCTGATTGGGATCTGCTGGTGTCAGTGTTGTCCACACACATGTTGCTGTTATGTCAGTTGTCCCTGCTGCCCTGAGCGATGCTGCTGTCCACGAGCCTGTAAGTATCAAACAGAAAAGCTGCTTAGTTAAACAACCAGAAATCATTCTAGTTAAACAAAAGTTCAACCCTGAGGATCATTCTAGTGTTTGTCAGAGTTGACCATAAACTGGAAACAGGAGTATAGATAATATTCTTCAGGTGTTGACTGCTTTTAATTCTTGCAGTCTTTATCTTGCTGCTGTGTTTTCAAATATTCTGCTTTTAATATACAATAATCCAGCAGCTGTAAGTGAGTTATTAATACTTTATCACAGAATTTCTTAAGCTAACCTGCCTTACGGTTGTGGGTTTGAAAAATGACAAGTTGAAAGATGTTTGTATGGTAAACATGAAACCAGCTGATTAGAGTAAAGATTAAAGTGACTTCAGTAGATATAACCTCATTTTGTTAGTAAAGTCCAACAAAGTAAAATAAAAAATGTTTTACAGGACAGTTAATTGATCTAGTTTAGTTATGTTGTTGTATTTACATTTTTTCCAGTGTATGAAGCTGGAAAAGCAGTAAAGAAAGGCATGGCCAACCAGTACGCTCCCACCCTTTATGCTCCCAGTACATATGCTCAGCCAATTTACGGTGGCTCACAGGCTAACCAGCCTCCCATGCCAATGCTTCCTGTTCCCAATGGAGCTGGATATCCCCAGAATAATTTTGGTCATGAGTTTGATGGTTCGAGTTCAGGTAGGTGCTGCTCACTGTTCAGCCTGATTTCCAGTCTTATAATGATCAAATCACTACATCGTAGTGACTGATGGGTGAATGAAACTTTATTGTTTGTGCAGTTGGGCAGGGATCACAGGTGCCACTTCTGCGTAATCAAGATGGTGGAGGTGATCAAAGTAAGTACATGGAAAAAGTAACTCCCACACACTAAAGGCCATCACAGCAATGGTATTTGTGTAGGTGGGAACTTGCCTTGAGGAATTTTTTCACACAAATAACAAAAGACATAAATATTTATAGTTAAAACTTTGTTGCTCCTCCTGTTACAATGTAGTGGAAACGTCCACTTCCTGGCATTTAGATGTAACTTTAACACTCTCTTAAATATTTTTGCTAACTTGTGGCAGTAAACATGGCTGAAGTGCTCATGTACAGTAGTAGTTAACTCCTCAGCAGGGAAGCATGAACCCTGATTTATAAACAGCTCTGAAAAGGCTCAAAGAACACAACATAACAAAGAATAAGGTGATGATCCTCCATACTGTCAGTATCAGTCTGAAATCATCTTATTTTATCTGTCAGAAGCAAAACCAGTTTACAGAAACCCAGAACCAGAAATCCTGGTGGGACCCCAGATGTTCTTTGTTATATGATCTAACTAGTGCTGTTCAAAAAAAAGGACTTGCATTATACATGTAGTTATTTTGTTTATTGATATGAGTAAAAATACATTAAGATCAAGATTGTTTTGCTGATTTCAAACATGACACTACTTTTGCACTTCTTCTCTGCAGCTCGTAGTGGTTACCGTATTCAAGTGGACCCACAAGGAAATGCCACACGTGCTATTTACTACATGGAGAAGGAACTGGCTTCATTGGACCCCTCCAGACCTGCAAACTATAAACGCTGTGAGACACTTAGTATTTCTTGTATTTCTGCAGAATCTGTGTAATGAAACTGTTGTGGCTAAAAAAGTTTGCTGGTTCCAAATGTTTTTTTTCTCAAGCGTTAAAGTTCAAGGCTGGTGCGAACTGTTGTAGAAACTATTCAATCATTTTCTTAATAACTTTTATCAACTTAGTTTAATACAATTTAATATATTTATGATTCTGCTTGTTTATTAAATCAGATGTCTGGATTTGACCTCTTTTTCTCTGGTTTTTTCTCAGTGGACAATATGACTGAAGTCAGTTCCCTGCACGACAGCGTGGAGCCTCGAGGTCGCGGGGGTCGATTCCCTCCACCTATGGCCACCGTTTATGATCAAGATGAAGCCATGAGCACCATCAGCAGCGTTTCCCAACAAGGTCAACGCCGTGATGACTATGCACGTCGTGGTGGAGGTTACATGGACGATCGTGCACGTGCCCGATCCATGGATAACCTCGATGATGTTGGACGGCGGTACAGAGATGATTACCCACCCCAGAGACACCCAGATGCGCCCAGAGGGAGGAGAGGGTGAGTCTGACCCATCTGATTAAAACCCCCTCCTTAGTGAGACACCATCAGTCTGTTTTTATTTCATTGTCACTCATTATTTTATTTGTGACTGAAACAAAGAGGCAGCTGGGTGTATTTCAGGTTTTGATGGTAGTTGCTCCAGATCTTTTAAAAAGATTAAAACAAATAGTTTTATTAAAAACATGGATTAAAAGGGTTTTGGACTCTTGCACAGAACTGTAATATTAACACATCGCTGCACCGAGTTAATAGATCTTGGTTACACGAGTACAAGCACCTTGTTGTTGTTTGTATGCTTCTTTCCTCAGGGTGTGGTGATTAGTAGTTTAGTCAGTGTGGCTGAGTAAGAAGGTGTTTTTCACTTTGTTTGTTTGTTGGCAAGAAGCTGCTTGATGTTAGTGATTTCTACATGTAACCCACCAGTTTGTTTTATTTACTAATTCTAAATTTTACCAGTAAGTCTCTTTCTATTCAAAGATCATTTCATACACATTTCAGGACTTTGTGGTTATTTCTGAAGTATTAACCTGTAATATGAAATATTTTATATCTAAAAACGTTAAGAAACACTGATTTACAGACACCATTTGTTTTCTGTTTGATCTGCTGTTAGTAATGCTCATTGCACCACTCACAAGCTGCTCTGTTTTGCACTTCTTTTTTTTTCTATCGCTGTATTTGCACATAGTCTTGATATTTTTTACTGTATGTTTTCCTTTGTTTTTATTACGAGTGAGACAAACAACATTTCACATCTCCTGTATGGAACACACACACTGAATTGACAATAACAATCAAATCTGAATTTTATTTGGTTATTGCAGGTTAATGGTTAATGGTTTGAAATATAGAAAACAGCAGGGATTTAAAGGAATGTGTGGGATCTTGACGGATGCTTCTGTTATTCTGCAATGTTCTATTCTCCTACCTGTTGCAGGTAGCTCTGTCAACAACTTTTGTTTGGGAAAACAAACTGAGTTCTGTGTTCTGCTTTGTGCCTTTTAGCTCTGATGATGAGTGGAGCAGCAGTGCTCGCAGCGGCTACAGTCGGGACTACGATGATCGCAGACGACGAGACTACTCCCCCGAGGATCGTGGGAGAGGAGGTAGAGAGGCTGGTGGCCTCGCAGGTCGACGCAGCCACAGTCGTGATGACCTGATGGAGCTGGAGAGAGATCGTCGGTATGGCGGCGGCACCAAGGGTGGCCGGGAAGATTATGACGATAGTTTCTTGCGAGAAGCCATGGAGAGAAAGAAGTTGAGCGAGCAGCAGAGGGCGCGCAGCCGGGAGCGACTGGATAATGAGAGCGACCGTTTGGCACCACGTGGAGCTCCAGCACTTCCTTCAAACCCGCCTTCTGGATATCCTGGTCGCCGTGATGATTACCCATCTTCTCAACCACCCTCGTATAGTGACAATGAAAGTGTGTCCTCGTCAAAGAAAACAAACCTCCGCAAGGCAAGTAACAGGTTCCTCCTGCTTTTGGTTACTAGTTGTCCAGACTGACTTTTAGTAAGAATTTAACCTTCTGACTCAGATGTGTCAGTAAAAACTGCAAAACAGTTAATCATGCTATTAATATTTAACTTGATCTGATTTATTTGGGACTGAAAAGACAAATGATTTCAGTTATCTTATTTTAAACATTTGAAGAATACATTTAAAAAGATTTTACATATTGAATCATTTAATGCAAAAATACTTTTACGCTCATGAACATTACAACCCATTTCATTTTAAATGAAGACGTGCCACCGAAGGTTCATGTGTGAATGGATTTTTAACCTGATGCATGTTCTTGTCTTGCAGAATGGAGCAGTGAGTCGGGAGAGTCTGGTTGTGTGAAGCTGGGTCCAGCTCTGAGATCAGTTTTTAATTCTGTATATATCATATTACTCACAGCTGATTTTAGATTTTCTATCTGATTTAAACTTCATCTTTTCATTTGCTTTTATTGGTTGCTCGGATAAACCTCATGCCTTTTCATGTATTAACAATTGTGGCAGCCACAAGTGCCTTAAACATGTACAGTTTTAATTATAGATTATTAATTTACAATGTGTTTTAGTACTTGTTTACTTTTAGGTAAGTAAACATGTACTTATTGCTTTTTAATGTCAGCTTTAGAGTGGCTTATCTGACACTGCTATTAATATAGATTTATTGGGTTTTTGTTTTTTAATGTTTTGGTTTTATATTTGTGAAAATGCTTTTTTTAAAAAAACAAAACAAAACATGTACCGTACTTTTACATTTATTTCACCTTTACTTTTTCCTAGTAGTTGTGTTAGTATAGTTGATGTATTTAGTGGTCTAGAATAAAAAAAAAGATTCAGATGATTCTTTTTAAAGTAACTTTCAGTTTTAACCCACTATATGTTGTAATGTTGTACAGCTGACTCATTTTATGCTTTGAAAATGTTCTTGAAATCTATTTTTTACAATAAAGTTTTTGCTCTTCGAGGATGTGGTTGACATGTCTGCTTTCACCACTAGATGGCACTGTTCTTTGCTATATAAAAAATATATAATTTTATTTTTACTTTCAGAGGACAGATTTATGAAAATACTCCATATTAGTCAAACAGACTAAAATAAACTGTATCTGCATTAACGGTTTTATGGAATAAACATGAAAACAGTGAGAAATACAAAACTTTCAAAGTTATTCCCATTATTTTTTTTAATCTCAGGTTTTGCTACACAGATTTGTCTAAAAACTTGGCCTGACATGACTGTTGACCTGAACATGTTGCCAAAGGAATCAAACTGAAACAAGAAGAATGACATTTCTCTTTTAAGTTACAAAATATGCCCTTTTAAACAAGCTAAATAAAGTTATGACACTTGCAAGAAAAGCAAAGTGACGAAGAAGCTGGAAGTGTTGGTGTGTGTGAGGTCACCATGAAACCCTGACGACTCAGACTCTTTCATTACAAGTCAGTGAGTCGCAGAGTTTCCAGTCCCAGACATCATACAGATGTTTTGTAATAACCCTTTGCAAAATAAGTAAACATGTCAGGTTAGTTTGACATAATGGTGTTGATACTGATTTTATACGTCTGAATTTATGCAGAACCATCAAATAGTAATATTTTCCTCTTAAACTGTATTAAATGGGAGCATTTTTCTTACTTTTAAGGACTTTATTTCACACTTTTGTCTCCACATGCCTTTATCTACTAAAATTTGATAGTATAGTATTTTCACTTCAGGCATGTAGAACAGAATCAGTGCAACAATGTAGTTTATCATTTGAGTTGATGGCAGTGCTGAATTACACATTCATTGGTCAACATTACTTCCTCCTTTGAGTAGCATCCTGTTTAGTAAATTAATATTGTATCATGAAATCACTGTTGTAGGTCAGAACAAGTAATGCAAATACTGTACATGTTGTGTTTGGTGTTTTGGGGATTAAGAAAACAAAAATAATTTTTGAGAACATTTATAGATTGGGAAAACCCCCACCCACCCCAATGGTGCCACCTGGTGCAAGCCCATAAAAATATATAGAACAAAACAGAGCAGAACCCCATACAATCAGAAAAGAAGAAAGAAGGAAAAAAAATGACACCATAAAACAATACTGTACAGTTCTTAAAGTGATTAGAAAATGTATAAAATTGAAAAGTACAGATGTTTACAGATATATATATACTGGACAACTATAACGTGATTTTGTTGTGCTGAATAGAAAATATATAATATGTCCAGAAAGCAATAGAGAACAGTGAGACCTGTAATGTCCCTGACCCTGAACATGTTCTGCAGCACTGTGCTCTATGGAGGTGGAGGATTCTCCCATCTCTCGCTTGTTGATCATTGGATCTGGCTCCAGACCCCTGTGACCCAGAACAACACACAGAGAGTACAGATAATAAATGGATGGATGGACTGATAATGGATTACCAGCACTTAAGTGTGTCTGCTGTTCTATTAAAAGCTTAATAAAAGCTTATTAAAAGAGTTTTTAGTTTGTTTAAATCATGTGACTTGATGATAATCATGCTGTTTTCCTAAAAGCTTTTTTTACAACCTCAGTAACATCAAAATGATAGTTATGTGATATTGTCCTTTAATTAAATAACTGTGCCATGTAAATACCCTCCAATAAAATTCACAGGTTTTCATGCCAAAGATCCAATCTGCTGACACTGAGACACCGAGAGAGGGAACGAGAGGGAGGAGGGAGAGAAAACAAATGCTGAAGGAGGGAGAACGAGTCTCTGGGCTTCTCACTGGCTTCTGATCAGATCAGCTGATAAGGTAAGAGCGATGCCGTTCTCGAACTGACAGTATTTACAAAATACTTTTAAATTATTGAGTAAATTTACTTTAAGCCTTTTCTACCCTGAGTAACTCATTGTGTTTATGTATTTAACCGTTAAAGCTCGTCTTTACACCAGAACAGTTGTGATTGTGACATTTCTCACATCAGTGTTGTCTATGTTCTATAAGATTCTCCACATTTCGTGTTTGTTCTTGATGCCCCATTTTTTTTAGGTTGGTTACAGCTAAATATAATAAATAGGAAATGAGTAATATTGGTATTTATTTCAGTTTTACATCTGTGTATATTATTTAATTATTTAAATAAACTTTGTTTCTAATATTTAAAAAACTATCATATGATAATGTCACACTGTCAGAGTTTTTGTCATATTATTTTAATATACAAGTAACATTTTAACAAACCTTAACAGAACAAATAATAGAGATCAGTGATCTATTTTTTTTTTTTTTTACAAAATAACCTTCAGTAATTTCATCATAATATTAAATAAAAAAACATCTGTTTACAATAAGGTTTTAACATCCCGACCTAAACTGATCTGTTAATCGAATACGCTAAATCCAAGTAACGACAGTTGGAGGACAACATGAGAACTTTTGCCAAGTAGAACAAATTAGGGATTAAATGTACCTTTGGGAATAAAAACCCAGTTTAACCCGGGAACAACAGCAGGTCACAGCTCTGCATCAAACCAGTTAAATGAGGTCAGTCATTTTTAAATGAGACATTTTAGAATATTTGAGGTTTTTAACAAGTACTTTGGACATGTGAACAGTGTTGTTCCCTGTGATTTATAATTACAAGCAGCTGAACCTTTTATTGAGCATAATAACTATAGTCACTGAAAGTAAATGTGCCGCTCTTAAATGATACTGAGCTGTTGTTGTATGTAAACAATATTTATTTTAAGCATGCTGTAAGGTTCAACAGCTGCTGTAACAAATTAAAGTGCAAAAGAAGAAATGTATTAGCTAATCTCCTGCAGTAGAGCACAACGTGTTAGCATTTTTCCAAACACTTGTGCATTCACTAACAGCAGCCAACCTCTGCTTCTGTCCAGTGAGGTGGATGGAGAGACAATGGAGCCTTTCTCAGTGTGCTGTTCTGTCACTCGTCTCGGTCCAGTACAATCCTAACAAACCCCATCATCACCCACCCACCCACACAGCATCCCACACCACCCTATACAGTACAATAATACTGTAGAGGTTTGTTTATGTGTGTGTCTGCTGCATGGATTGACGTATTGAATGGTTGATGTCTACGCTGTTTACCAAGGAGTCCTGAAAGAGGAGCAGGATGGTCTCCAATCAGGATTCTGGTTGATTCATGTAGCTCAAGTTGGAGATTAGCAGTGAATAAAGTGTCATTCAAATCATCAGTGTTAGTGATAACATGCTTTAGATATGAGATCCGAAATTTTAAAACTGCTTTCCATGTCTCCTCAGTTTAATTTCCTGAGCAAACCATAAAATATGATACAAGAATATGACATGATGGAATCCAGCAGCTCTCACATCAGCTAGCTGTTACTGTTGTGTTGGAACTTTTTGATGTGCTTCGCATCTCACAAGCTGCGAGGTGCATCGTGACGTCAATCACTCTCCGGTTAATTTTAACACTTCTTACTCATCACATGAAACACAATAACTGCAAGTGATGAATGATTACAGAAGATTGGCAAACTTTGCATTCATTTGTAAAACAAGATCATTTGCCATCAGCATGCGAGTGGTGCTCACCAGCTGTGTAAACTCAGATACTGCCTGGGATGAGCTTCAGGGAAGGGCATCCATTCTTACGGTAGTTGTGCTAAAAGTAATAAAAACTATTAAAGATAAGATAAAAAGTAAAAGGTCAAGTTAAGGTCAAATGCTGCTTGTAGAGTGCAGGTATGTGAGTCAGGCTGAATGTTATTTTTCACTGCCACAATAAGTCGCTGATCAGCATTACATCATGGTTGTTATCTTTGTAATGTGAAATAAGTCCGATTTTTTTATTTAATGTCCTATTTTTGGACCAGTTTTGTGTAAAATCCATGGTACTTAGCCTCAGCCCAACCTGAGGCTGATCAAACTTGCCAGAAGCCATAAAAGTTACAACCAAGAGAGACAAGAGACAAAGACAAATGTGAGAGCAGAGAAAGAGGGATTGTTGTGATTAAAAGACAATTATCTGTGCACATCGACTTCCCAGTGTTGTGCGGTGTCAGGCTCGAGCTGAGCTGTTCTGTTCTATCCCAGAAGGCCTCTGGGGACAATGGCTACTGTTACAGGAGGAGGGACGAGGTTTGTTAGCATGTCCCAGGTTTTCGTGTCATTGTCAAAGCTACGAACACCGCTAATGCTAATATGTCATCTTTCGTGAAGATATTACAGATCTCCCTGTTTATTTAATCTCTTTGTTTCATTATTTTAAATTTAGTATCTTCAGCATTTTTTTTTAGAAGTTGACACATGGGCAACAAAAGGCCAGACAAGTTGTGTGTCAGTGAAATGAAAACAAACCAAAACAGCAAATTAAACTGCCCTGTATCATATTAACTGAATTAGATCTCACACTCACATTTTACTAATTTTGAGGTGCTGATATCATAAAAAAATAGAATAATTTTGCTCTAATATGAGCTATTTTCCCCACGCTTGGTCACCAGTCTTTACATCAGAGTTTAGATGAGTATTGGTAGGGTGTGGAAATCTGCCTTTCATAACCACAGAACCATCTCAGATTAGGTTTTTGTCAAGTTCTGATTCATGTCGACCCACCTGGATCAGTTCTTTATAAGTTTTACTTGTGTCTCTAATTGAGAGGCATTTTTCAGATGAGCTAATGGGAGAATCTGAAAACATGATCCAGATGTTTTTGTTACATTTTTCACTATATTGAAACAGAGACAAAAAAGAACTGATTTAGTTTAAAAAATGGTTTTGCTGATTTGGGGGTGAAATTGGGGGTCTGAGACAAGCCATGAGCACCCTGTTCAGTTTCCTGGGCCTGTATTCGAAAACCTCTGATTATAGACTAATAAAAATAGAAAGATTCTGATTTTGGTATTTCAAAAGCTTTCACGTAAATCCAAAAGGAAATAAATTTCTTGAGCCTGAACTGACTCGACGTAAATCAGTTTAAGTTCTTCATTTCACAAGAAGGATTAATAGATGTGGTTTCAATCTAAGTTAGATTTTTAGTTAATCTTACAGTTTAGAAGCTGCCGTTGTTAAAATTCTGATCTGTTTTGTGTGTGTTTGTAATTCAGAAAAGTAAGAATTTTGTCACAAAACTGTACATGATGGAACATTTATATTGGCATTTTTGAACTCAACATCATTGAATTAAGTAAGACACACTCTTTTTAGGATGTCATGAAAATAAATGATGCATGGTGGTGTTATCTCAGTTTGTAATTTAGTATGATGAGTCTTTCATAATTCTGATTCTGGGAGTAGAATTTTAGAACAATGTTTCACAACATAAAGATTCAGTTTTTTTTATTACAACAAAAATAGTGAGACAGGAAAAATTCAACTTAACAGTTTGATGAATTTATTACAGAACTAAAAACCTCAAGGTGAGATATCCTGATTACTGGAGACTGCCGGAAGAAAAATATATACAAGAAAATTAGAAATAGTAGTAATTTTACAGGCTAAAAAAACCTTTATCATTACAGTTGTGATAACAAAGACAGCAGCTTGTGTCTGAACCAGAGTTGTATCAGATCTGGTCTCAGAATGTATTTGATGTGACAGCTGAGCAGCATGTTGTAAACCCCCTTCAACAAAGGTTCATATTATACTCACACTTTCAGTGTATAATTTAAAACCTGCATCAGTGATCTGGGGATCCAATAACACACACTGCTCTGTTCTAGAGATACTATTTATACTGTAAGACAAACAGATATTTTGCATTAAAACTACTTCAGGTTACAAGTATTTCAGGGAACGTTTTGTAGTCTCTGCACATCTCAGCAGTATAATGTGTGTTCAACACTGATCTGCCTGATTTAAAGAGTTTGAAATAACTCAACAAGGATTTTATTAATACTTTACATGCAATGACTTAAATTTATAGCAAAGTTTGTGTTTTTAAAAGGAGCGTTGGTTGGATAATGGGTTTGCATGCAGCATACGTCATCTAATGTGCAATGAATATGCAGTAAAATGAGCTGAAGTTTCAAACAGTTTTAAAAAAGGTAATTATTCAAATCTGATAACAAAAGGCATCATAACTTTATCTTGCTGAAGGTGAAGTGGGCCAGCTTTTACAGAACCTGCACAGATGGAAAACTATATGAGTGCATTTAAAAGCAGCTTTAACATGACGCCAGTTAACTGTGTGGAACATCTGATGGATGTGTGGGAGGCATGTAATGGAGACACGTGCAACTTATGTGTCAGTTTAACTTAACTGTAAGGCAGAGAAAAGCTCAGTCAGTCAGTCAGTCAGTCAGTCAGTCAGTCAGTCAGTCAGTCAGTCAGTCAGTCAGTCAGTCAGTCAGTCAGTCAGTCAGTCAGTCAGTCAGTCAGTCAGTCAGTCAGTCAGTCAGTCATTTTCTACACCTGCTTATTCCTGTTCAGGGTCGTGGGGAGCTAGTGTCAATCTCCAGCATTCACTGGGTGAGAGGCGGGGCTACACCTGGACAGGTCGCCAGGGAGGAAGAGTTTAATCTAGAAATTCAAACCTTCGTTATCGATGTACAGTGGCGCGTAATAAAGACAATAACAATGACTAAAGCAGACATAATGAAATTTGTTTCTCCAGCTGTTTGAAAGCTTCTTTAAGTTTATTTCATTTTATTATAAAATCCAATTGCTGGTAAAAAATACAAAAAAAATTAACAACTTAATTGAAACTCATTTTGGGAGTTATGATCTCATAAAAAACACAGTTTTATTTTATTTGTTTACTTTGTGAACCTCTGAAGCATGGACTTACAAACCAGACATGCACATATTGCAAATCCTTGGGAATATCTTGCTTCTTCGACTTGTATTGTTCCTTCCTGTCCTCATCATTCCCTCTCAAAGTCACTTCCTCATTTCTTCTACTCTGATTTGAAAAGACATAACAGAAATCTTTGTGTGCTCCCCACCACTCTAAAATGATCAGAAAGTTCTCAGTTTCATCCAGCCCAAACCAATAAGTCAAGTTGGACAGAAAGGCCTCGGGGCTCAAAGCCTCACCCATATTTGTTAGGGGGAGTTGGAACACTGTGGCTCTTTGTGATTCCCTATGTATTTATGAATGGTTGAGCCTTGGAACGAAGCTTCAGAACAATGCAGCTATACTGAAGGGCTGATTTTCATATGGGAGGGGGTCACGATGATGGTGGGGAGAGCAGTTTATTCTCCACTGTTGGGGCTTGGTACAGAGAGTGGTGAGAGGTTTCGCTAGTGTGACTCTTTGCATATGAGTGTCAGAAGAAAGATTGCAAAAACACAAACAGCAGCTGGTGAACATCTGGACATTGACCACAATCACTTACTCAGGTGAGGAGCAACAGCTCATTTTATCAGTTATTTTATGTCTTTTGGGGTTTTTATATTTCAAATTTTCTACCATTAAGGAAGCAAAATGACAAAGATGCAAAAATAAGTGTGCAATTTTTATTTTTTTTTCACTTTCTTAAGGTCAAGCACCAACAATCAAGCAGAGTGTGTGAGCTTGTTTGTGTGAACACACAGTGATTGTAAAGCTGAATGAGTCACAAGTTAGCATTGAGTAATGGATACATGTGTGAGTGTGTGTTTGTTAGCGATTGCCTGGATGAGCGAATTCTGTGATGTTTGTGATGATGTGTGAATGTTCACACATGAGTGAGCATGTTTTTGTTGTTTGATATTTTAGCAGGGCTGCAAAAAGCCCATCCAATTATTACTGGACAGATTTCAGAGCCCGAGGCGTAAGTGAACAGCAATTTCTGGATTGCCTGAATGTTTATCCACATGAAAACAGACTTGTGATAATAAGTAGAAGAATCTGTAATTTCATAGTCAACCAAAGCAGTTTTAGCTGTGATGTGACTGGGATGTTTGTTTCTTTTTTTATTAAATCCTTATTTGTAGTAAAGTAAAATGTGGGTTTTTGTTGTAGCACCTTTACAAAAGTCTGGAAGTTGGTGATTTATTTATTTATTTATTTATTTTTTTTAGCAAAAGGACAAGTAATTAAACTTTTTGTGCAGAATGAAAGCCAGACTTAGGAGCTTTTGGGAAAGAGTTTTTCTTTTTATTATATATTAACTTTTGCTTCTTTATACATTCAAAACAATCTATGAAGGGGTGTGACAAGTTTTCATCCAGCTCAGCTATAAAAATCTTAAGCACTTGATATTCTAATGTTAGAATATTGTTACGTTATGCTATAAATATCAGCTAAAATAATCTTTCAACAATGACAATACACCCCCTTCCACACACTTGCATTTGTACAACATTTCAGCACAAGTCTTACCATCCACTCCAGATAAGATGTAGTTTAAATTCACATCTCCGTGTTTGCAGAAACTAATCCTGCAGAATGTTTGAGGAACACCAGAAATAGGCCACATTTTATTTGGATATGTGGCTGAACAGGTGATGGCTCTGTTTCTCGCCTTCTTTTTGTTCAGAGCGGAAGGGAAAACGCTCTTATGAGAGAGGAGGCCTGTGGCTCACCATCTGCCCACCGAGATGGGAATTGCCAGACTTTGTTTGCCAGGTAGAGAAGAAATGTTAAAAGCTATTAGGTTCTCCTGGTCTTTTGTCTTATTGGTGATCTGCCAGCTCAAGTCCTTCTTTTTGTCCCACATGTTTTTTTTTTAATTCTTTTGATCAAAGACTCAGTCTGAGCCTAGTGAAGGTATTTGGAGAGTTTAAATATCAGAGAAACTCGATGAGAGTCTAATAATTTCAATATAAAATGATGATGTCTTTCTTCTGTACTGATCAATGAATGGAACAATGTTCCTTATCAAGAACACATAACATTAGATAAGTGCATCCATGTTGTATCTACAATGACAAATTGTAAAATAACTCTCATGAGAAAAAAAAAACATTGTTTTATTGTTTTATTCCTTCTGAGTTCAGTGTTTCGTTTGTTCCAACGTTTCCTGCAATACTTCGAACAGACTGTGTGACTAGATGTTGGAATTTCTCCATTTTCATGTTTATAACTCGAGTGTACGCTGGGCTCATCACAGCTCAACTCGGCATGTGTGGGAGGGGGAGCAGTCATGTTTTAAGACCATCTGCTCCTCTGAGTATTTTAGTTGGAGCTTTAGCTTGTGGTGGATCAGTGCACGTCACAGGCAGGCTGCAAAGCCCAAGCTGTGAGTGGACCTGTTCCGGAAAAAAATTCCTCTAGTTTGTCCTTTGCACAATGGGCAGTGTTCTGCATACAAGGTTTCCATTCTTTCTACCCTCCTCCCACCCCCGTCAGGACTGTAGTGTTGCTCTTTTACACAGGCTGCAGACAATATTCACAATGAAAATGTGTTCTTCAAGCAGCCGATTATTTGTCTGAGCAATTTCAGCTCCAATGATGAATCCTGAAAAGGTGTTGCAGCCTGATTTAGAAGAGATGATTGTTCAGAGAGCTTCTGTATGCCTCAGGGAAGAAGTGAAATAAGCAATTATCCTGAAGTTTGATTTGAAAAAGGATCTCTAGCAGAAGGCATTGTAAGTGTCAAATGGAGATAAACACTATCTACTTCTTTTTGTGATATTTTAGCATATATATATATATATATATATATATATATATATATACTTATTAATTTGTGTGTTTTTGTTTAACATACAGCTTTGAACAGTGAATGATGCACATATCAGCATGCCAAATGAGAGTGTTGGCCTGCCTTACGCTGCCTGTGTGTAGGAGGTCAAAGCATGCTGCTTATTCATTTGTGCACGTCTCCAGCACATCAGGGTAACATTCTTCAGTTCCCCCTCAGATTGTTTGGGAGGGGGCGGGGGGGGGGGGGG
>SSNP01000010.1:3373327-3402573 GCA_006937955.1 Pachypanchax playfairii | reverse complement strand
GGGGGGGGGGGGGGGGGGGGGGGGGGGGGGGGGGATTCCCATCAGGTTATCCACCTTGTTTACCACCATCTCTTATCTAGTGATGTGTGGCTATTAAACATGAATGGTGCTCTCCAGCTTTAATAGTTATATCTGAAAAACTCCCCTGACTGGAGACAAGTTGTCTTTGTTTCATTAATATGTAAACTAAGTGGATTTCTCAGCGGATTCATGTCTGTGAGAATATTTTTATAAACCTTTTTTTATTTTTTTTTTTCCGCTTCTGAAATTAAAATCACAGCACAGACTGATTCAAACACTTTAATGACGCTAGTAATAGATTTTTGTATTAAAGTAATATAAATCTGGGATTTACATAACTATATTTCTTTGACAAGTTCCTCCTACTCTTCATATGTTGCCCTGATGCAGTCTTGCTGAAAAGGATGCTGAATCATCCTCCTTTTTATTATTCACGTTAAAGCACAAACAGCATGAAGAGTTTAACTGACTTCAGCCTTTGTGACAGAAGTCTGATCCGGGCTCAAAGATCAAGACACATAGGAGAGTCATGGGGTACCTCAGGGAAACGATGTGCCAGAGGAAAGGAATGCTGAGTGGGCCAGTGGAACAGTTTTTGATGCGACAGAAAGCATATTTAAATTTTCCCACGTCTCATGTAAACACAGTTCACACAGACTCCTCTCTTCTTCTTGTCTTCTTGATTTTTATCATTTTTTTTTCTGTCTCCCCACAGAGTCTGGCATCCAGGACTCAGAGCAGGACAACCAGCTCAGTGAGGACAAAAACAACGTGAAGAAGAAAACGGAGTCTTCAGGACTGCGAGGCAGAAGGCGCCTGGTGCTGAGGCTGGTATGAGGCAAGTGTTTTCTGTGTGCCTATAAGCATGCACACGTATGCTGTGTGCTCAGTGCCAGCTTTTTGTCTGCTCCATCAATGAGTCCATTGTTGTTGGAGTTAGTGGTGGTGTCAGTGGCCATGCCTAGTTGCTCGGCTTTATTCTCCCCTACTGTTGCTGATGCACGGTCTCCCACTCATCCGACTCTTGACCTTTCATGAGCAAAACGTTTGTTTTATTGCAGTTTTTCGATGTGACATCATGTCCCAGGGTTTTTTCAGTAGTTTACTGTTATGAATCATAGAAATTTAATTGACATACTTTAATGATCTCAGACGTGAGCTGTAGGTCTGATACACTTTAACTGTGTTCTGCATGTTGTGAGAAAACTTTAAACTTAATATGTTTAAATCTACTACATGATCAGCATCAAACTAGACACAGATGTTTGTGCATCCAGCTGATGAACAGTGTCTGTGTAGCATTTTGCTCTTAAAAGTTGACGGAAATAAAAAAAACAAAAATATAAAACTCACATTGTATTTAAAAAATAAAAAATAAAACTCCAAATATGCTGGATATTAATGCTGTTTACAAATGTAGAAATTAATAATTCATCACACCTTTTTCATCAACTTTAAAATAAATGACTGTTTGTTTTTTGAGTTTACTGCCCTCTTGTGGCCAAACTGAGCAACTACTTCAGGTTTACATGCAACCTGTACAAGGTGTGCCTCACCTTTCGCCCACTGACTGCTGGAGAAACACTCCGTCTCCCCGTAAACCTGAAGAGGAATAAGTAGGTGTAGAAAATTATTGATTATGTCCTGGTTTCCAAACTTTTCAGCATCTGACCCACAAATTAACACTGGCAAAGACTTGCAACACCAAATAACACTGGCTGAACAATACAAGTATTGCTAAAATGCTAAATAAACAAGGGTAAAATTAAACACAAGCAACTTATATTATACTACTCTTATTATTTAAAACTACTTATGGCTTTTATATCAGTTATAGTGAAAATAATTTCTGGAGATCGATAACTTCTTGTTTAGTATTTCACTACTCACAGTTTGTTTCTTGCTCCAACTTTGGAAACCATTTATCTAAAACATCTAACACTCAAGCAAACTCCCTTCCATGTTGAAAACCTTTACATTTCTAGCTGTTTGGCAGCAAGGCTGTATGATGAACAGCATGACGCATCATGGTAATGTCAAACAAACAGAATTTTTTCCTGCTGTCCATCAACAAAGTTAATATTGGCCCTGGATTCTCCGGGGGATGTTGAGATGTGTTAATCATGAAGCTCTATACACTCCCAATCTCGCCATCTGCACACACCGGCTGCCGCAGCACAGGGCCAAAATCTACTGCTTGTTCTTTTGATTGCGTTAATTCTGCATGTTTTCTGAAAAAAAGGGGGGGGGCTTCACATTTGTATACATTTCATTTGCATTCCTCTTCTAAATTCATTTATGTAAACAGAAATCTGAAACAAGTTAGGGTGTTGAGAAATTAAAACAAAATGGAATTTTAGATTTTTACTGTTAAGAATCTCCTGATTGGCCGAGTGTCGTATACAAACGTTGGTGTAAAAATACAACGCCTCGGCTTAAAGGATGAGATGCATTCTAAAAAATGCCTTGAACTATTAGGTCCAGGTTGTATTAGAAGACTGGACCTCAGCTGTTTACACATTCCTGATGCTAAAACGCTTGATGCATGTGATGTTACACTGTAATGGATGAAGAAGCTGCTCAGCAATGCAGAGTTCTTAACTGTTGTAATCAGTGTGGTGACAGTTTGGAGATAAATATTCCAGACTCATGTGGACTCAGTTTAACTTTAGGAAATATTAGAATCATTTATCACAACAGCTACCTTTTGATGTTCTGTTTGGTTCATTCTTTGTATTTGACCTTTAACATTTGCAGTGCCTCTTGTTTACATATCGTACAGTGTCATCAGTCCCTCTTCTCTCCTGATTTAATTCTAGCACAGCACAGATAGCATCAGTAATCATCTGATGACATGATGTGTGGTGACTGGTGTTTGGCTTGTCGTCAGAGTCCAGCCAACAGTGAGGGGCATTCATTGTAAGGGCTTACGTATGGCGACCATGATGAGAAACTCCACTAAGGGGGAGTCGGCAGGTGCTCACTGACGCTGCGTTACTACAGCTCTGTGAGTGAGAGTGATGTAATCGCCTGATTCTACGAATGTAACTGGTATTTTTCTTTGTTTCTTTCTTTCTTTTAGAGAAAAAGGCTGTAAAGCTGTTCGGGTGTGAAG
This sequence comes from Pachypanchax playfairii, assembly GCA_006937955.1. Classification (NCBI taxonomy): domain Eukaryota; kingdom Metazoa; phylum Chordata; class Actinopteri; order Cyprinodontiformes; family Aplocheilidae; genus Pachypanchax; species Pachypanchax playfairii. The sequence continues at coordinate 3,399,437 of SSNP01000010.1, read as the reverse complement.
CAGCACCCTCTAGTGGAGCTGGTGACAAACTTCCTGCAGTGGTTCTGTCTGTGAAACTCATTTCAAGGTAAAACTGAAGTTAGTTTCTTGATTACAAGTCAGTCTTTCAAAGCTTTAAAAATCACAACATGTTTCACTCTATAAAAGACAAATTTAGTGATTTTAAAAAGTATTTCACAACAAAAACAATCTGTAAATCAGAAAACTGTGACAAAATAAACGACTATTAGATTATGTGAGCAAAGTTAGTTTTTAATACACTCTATAAATATGATTTATGAGTAATAAGGTGTCGCTCTGGTTTCTGATGGGATCTTGTTCATGGTGTCAAATGGATTTGGTGTTTCAGTTTTCGTTTTTGTTGATCATTCTGCTCATGTCTGCAGCATAAAGGGAGTTTTTAAATCTCAGTGATATATGATGCATTATGTTTATGATAAAAATATTCAAGTGGTTGATGATAATCAAAGAAGAGCATCATTTATTTAAACTGTGAATTTAAATAATTGTATCTGTTAAAAGGTGTATCAGTGCTGCAGACATGTACATCTTTCAGCTGGTGCAACATGGATAAACAGCCTTTTGGGTTGTTTTTGCAAACTGCTTCTGCTCAGCATCAGATGTCTTTGTCACACTCGGTCTTTTTAACCTTCATCAAGAGAGCTGAGGGACACTTCCTCTTTGTCGAGAACACTGAAGCATGTTTGGCTCTTGTTGTCAGGGGCGTTTTGTTTCTGTTGACAGAGTGTTTTAGGCACTTGATCCAAAACAAAAGCAAAATTAAGCTTTCAAGGATTTACTGCAAACAAGGTTGTTGAGTACTAAAACCAGTAAAACTATATTGTTAAATCTGAATAAATTTAGGGTAAGTGGTGTGTCGGCTTTAAAGATGGTGTTCCTGGGGCTTTTTATTTTGAAGAAGCATATTGTATCTGATGGGATGTGATCTGTTCTAGAGGTCTATGGTCCAGCACTGAGCAGAGACCATGTGGTGTTTGGAGCTGCTCTTACCTCTGCTGTTGATCATTCATGGTAATAAACCCCTGAATCTCCTTTCATGATAAACTTGTTACCATGGATACAGTTTGTTCACAGATTTAATTAACTCAGCATCTTTACCATCCTTTAGATGCCAGTTGTCAGTGGAATATTTGGTTACCTCGAGATATCTCAGCCATGACAAACTCCTGCGTGGTCATCCCGTGCAGCTTCATGTATCCATCTGGAATCAGGCCGGTCCGGGGGATTCACGGTATATGGTATTATGGACAACCTTACCCCCAACTCTTCCCTCCTGTAGTCTTCAAATCCCTCACAGATGTTGTGCACGAAAGCTACAAGGGCCGCACCAAGCTGCTGGGTAATCTTAACCAGAGGAACTGCACACTACTAATTGGCAACATTGGTGCAGAACACTCAGGGAGGTACTACTTCCGTGCAGATGTTGGTGGAGCCAATAAATACTCTTATCCAGACTTCACTGAGCTTAAAGTTTTGGGTGAGTCAAAGATTTTTTTTTTATTTTAATTTAGTAAATTCAAACTAAATTAATTTGCTGCAGCTTTAAGGTTAAATATGCTTGTTCCTCAGATCAGCCCAACATTGATATACCAGAGGAGATCGTCAGTGATGAGAGCTTGGAACTGACATGCTATGCTCCTGATAACTGCCCCGACATGACACCAGAGATCCAGTGGATACACACCGACTACCTGCCTGACCCAGAGTTCAGCTCTGAATTGCTGGAGGATAGCAACACAGCAGTGCTCTCTAATACACTCACCTTTACTCCCAGACCTATACACAATGGGCAGCTGCTTGGCTGCAGGGTCTACTACCCTAACACCACTCTGGTGTATGAGAGGATCTTATCACTGGATGTCAAGTGTAAGTAAAAAAAATATATTATTGTTTTTTTTTTCTCATTCTATTTTTAGTTTGGATTGAGATCTTTATGAATTTACATTTTGCTGCGTTTGGACGCCTGACTGCAGAGAAAATACATCTTTTTTGAAAATCTTGCAGACTCTCCACGATCGGTGTGGGTGAATGTTTCTTCAGAGGTGATGGAAGGCAGCTCTGTGACGCTGCACTGTGAAGTGGACAGCAACCCCCCTCCCAGGATCTCCTGGATGTTTGGAGATCAGGAGCTTCTCTGGGACACAGCGGCCAACATCTCCCTCCCCTTGGACGACATCACTCCTGAAAATGAAGGAATTTACACCTGTGTTGGAGACAATGGCTACGGCATCATGAACACCTCAATGTACCTGGCTGTCAAATGTAAGTTGACTGAACATGAAACAAGTCCCAGAATCCTTATAACGCTTCATTTTATGAAACTCTTTTTTGCAGACCCTCCTCGAGAACCAGTAGTAAATGAATCAATGATTGTTCTCGAGGGCACGTCGATGGCTCTGCACTGCAGCACTCAGGGAAGTCCAGCCCCAACCCTCACCTGGCTAAAGGACGGGGAGCTGGTGGGCACCATCACAGCTGATGAGCTGTCAGTGCTGCAGATCACGGATATCAGTCCACAGGATGACGGACAGTACCGCTGCCTGGCAGAGAACGAGCATGGACGGACCAGCAGCTCCCTCAATATCACTGTCGAGTGTGAGCGCCTCTTTGTCCTGCATGTTTCCAAAAAAAATATTGACGTTAAAAGATAAAACAGATAAAAAATGTTTACTCTTTGATCAAAAGGTCAGATTGTCACACCTTTTTAAAAAACTATGAGATATCGGTTGTGCATCAACTCTTACAGACAAGCATCTGCATTTGAATTATGTTTGAGAGAGAAAATAATAATTATTTTATTTATAATAGCAATTTACTCCACTTCCTCCTTACATAGATGCTCCCGTCCTACTGGAAGAGTCAAAGTGCACGGTGGTTAGGGAGGGAGTCCAGTGTGTCTGCATAGCCACAGGAAATCCTGAACCCACTATTGAGTTTTACCTGCCAGATTTGAACATCACCATCAATGAAACAGATGGCCGGTACAACTTCTACACACACACAGACGGACACACGTCCACTGCAATGATCAAGCTACGGGAGAAAGGTGAGCGGGCGGACAACGGCGGACCAGCTGTAAACGTCCACTGCAGCATGTACAACATTTATGGAAGAGAGAGTGTACTTTTGGTGCTACAGCAGGAAAGTGAGTATAAAACTTCTTCTGATTGTTTATGTGCTTATGTGTCATAATAATCACTGATTGAGAGATGACCAGATCTAATAAATGAACATTAGAATCTGCAGCCTATAGTCAGTTATCACAGCCAGAGATCGTCAACATCAAAACTGTCTGGTTTCAGTCAACTTTAGAAGTGGGAATTCACAAGTTATAAAGTTATCGACATATTTCATGAAAAAAGTAGAAAAAGAAACATGTTGATTTGTGTTTTTGATGTGCAGTTAACAGCAACACATTACATATCCTTGTATAAACTTAAGTGAAGTTTTAAATCAAGATATATAGTAGAATTATAACTTGTTTGAGAACAAAAGTCCATGTTAAGTTGAAGTTAATTTTTACAGAATAATATGGACTGTGTGTTTGTGCTTGGCTTCAGCACATGCAGCAACAATCAGACAGTAGTAAGCAGGTGAGAATAAATAAAAAGGTTTTCATAAATAAACACAACAGAACAGGATGAGGGATCGAACATGATAGCAAAAAAAAAAAAAAAAATGGACTTAACAAGCATGAAACACAATGACCATGAATAAGATATTATAGAGTGGTTTGATTACAGACAGAGAACTGCTGAATGGACACTGATGGAAAAAGTTAACAAGATTAAGAAAATCATGAGCAGTGGGAAAAATAATGATCATGAAAACAAGAAGATATAATTAGATAAAAAAATGGAAAAACCCAGAACTGTGACAGTCACAAGCAGTGAAACCAGTGAAAGGTGACAGGAGGAGTTTTATTATACATAATGAATATATGTGCTGTAAAGTTTTATTGATGTGTTAAAGCAATTAAAAACTGCTGCAGCTGAGTTTATGTAATTAATTCCATATGCACTGGTCTGCTCCACTAAAATAAACCTTCATTGATCCACAGTAGAAAGTCCAACAAAAGCACTATTTCTTCCTGTTTCTGTAACCCTGACCCCCTTCTAGTCTAAATCATACTGACACACAGTGAGGCTGCAGCACAGACAGGTGTGACTGAATGGCACCAACAAAGCAGAAATAAAAGCACTATTCTAAACATGTGCAAACATTATGCACAAATAATGGAGACCAATCAGGAGGAAATGATGGAGGATGCTTCAGTTTTGGTTGAAATACTGAAAAAAAAATATGACTTTACTTTGAAGTATTAGTAAGCTTTGGAGTATTAGATACAGTGTGATGAGCTGCAAGTCAATTTTACAAACATTAATGAAGGAATAAATTAAACTGAAGTGAGAACTGCAGAAGGTGAAGATTATGAACGGAAGCAATATTACAAGCACTTCAAGCATAACAATGGCTAGATGAATTTAGATGTGAGAGGCCTCAAAGTCAAACCTTCAGAAATAAATATGAGAATCTAATTGGTGCTAAAAGATTGTAAAGAAAATGATGTGATTGATTTACAGGGTCAGATGAAAAAATAATTAAATATAAACTAAGTTTGCTGTGATGTAGAGACCTGCTGTAGGTCTCATGTAGAAATTCATCCAGGGTATTTCATTAAAACAGATAAAACTATAACTGAAAAAGCTGAAGGGGTGAATAATTGTATTTTTTTTGTTTTTATATTATATTATTATATTGAGACACAAGTTAATGAAGATGAAATGTGAGTTGTGTGAGGAAAGAAGTACAGTTCATGTTTCTTGGAGATGGAGAAAATTAAATTCTTATCAGAGCAAGAAAAAAAAAAACATGTTAAACATGAAGATTATGATAAAGATTTCAGTCCTCAAAATATCCAAGTCCAAGGGATATATAGAATTCTGGACATGTTATCTTAGAAATAAACTATTACATGCTGAGGAAAAAGAAATTGTATGATTTAAATCATATATGAAGAATAAACATTTAGCTCATAAAATGTTGCTACATTAAAAAACAGTTAAACACAGAGTGAAATAAAGATGGAGATCTTTAACTTGTTGGGATGATTATTTCAAGCTTTAACTGCAGGTTAAGAACATTGATGTATAACGACAGTTCTTCAGTTCCTCGGCCTCAGGGTGGCGCTGTGACCCCGTGTATAATATGGGCTCAGAAACACCCCTTAGACATTACAAATGTGTCCTATACTAAACCATTTGTTGGATTACAAGGAAAGATACAAGAATTTAGCATAAAGGGAATGTCAAAGAACACATTAATAACTCATTTAGTTAGCCAAATACCATAAAATTTAAATGTGGTTAATTAATAAACTTTATTAATTATGTTCAAAGCTTACTAAAAAAATGTTAAATAATTACAGAAGTATTTTGTTCTAAAATCACGTTAGATTTTCTAAGCTTTTAGTACATTAAATCAGACATGTATTTCAGTGCATGGAGTCAAATTATGGAAAATGTTGGCTGATGATTTGGAAAACTGTTGAATTAATTAATTATTAATCATTTGAGGAAATTTGATTTTAAAATATAGGATTTTATGAAATTCTGCACAAATAATCAGGATCAATTAAACTGTTTTCAGTTGATTTTGTATATTGGTTTAATATGTTTATATAAGTACCTAAAACTTAGCTGTTTTTGTTGGGTAAATATTCTGGTCTTGTAGTAAATAATATTTTTGATGACAGCACATCGTGCAGTTAATCTACAGACTGTGTGTGATACATGATGGCTATCTTTGTTTTCTTTCTATGTTCTGTTCAATAACATTCATTCTCTCATCGTTTATTGTATTTCTTGTTTTCAGAAAAGTACATGATGGCAGTTATAGTTGGAACTATTGGAGGAGTAGCAGTCATTGCCTTCATCATTGCTGCAGTGAGATACGTGGGCCATAATAACAAAAAGTGAGTATATAGGATAGATTAGCGAAGAGGCCGATGTGAGGCATTAGTCACTGAGCTTTTTCTGAAATCTAAGGAAACACTTAAGCCTAGTCATCCATTCTAAAGCACATGTATTATATTTGAGTGAATGTGGCATTAATGTGGACGTGAGAATCTTTTGTCTACAGCAATTTCAGTTTATTTGCTCCAACAAAACTCATCTGAAATCTTTGGGAATCCACACTGGCTGCCTTATGGAGTGGGTTAGCAAGCTGGACTAACCTTATATTTTGCAGGCATGATTCCCTGCTCTGACACTGCTTCTGTATCCTTGACTTGCTATGCTAAATACAACCCAGGTAGCCCTTTTAACCAATGAACATTAATTTAGCCTCAAGGCATCATTGGATCCCCCAAAATTTGCAAGCTTTCTCCTGTAGATCAGCCCTGAAGTGGGTTTGATCTCAGCGACTAAACCCATAAAATAACCACATCACTCACAGCCAAAGATGACGTCCAGCATAACCTTACGAAGCTTGTTTTAAAATGGATGCCCAGGCTTGGCGTGTCGCCCTGCGTTAGTGGCAGTCGAGACCGAGTCTGATCATGTGACTCCGTCCCCCAGAGAGAATGGCAACCCTAGGCAGGACGTGGTCCTGGAGAACCCAGCTTTGTACTACAGCGCAGTCAAGAAGGACAAACAAAATCTGAGGAAGAAAGTGGTGAGACATGATGATGTCAATAACTCTGATTATGATTATTGAGGGGTTGGGCGACCATTCTCAGAATGTTTGGGGTGAAAGTTTTGTGTCATGAAAGGAGTATGAGAGCCAATTTTATCCTCTGATTGGAGGTAATAAAGCAATCTCTCCTACTAGCAGTCTAATAACTCCAACAATGACCTTTCAAAACACTGTGTTTCTCTTGCTTTCATCGCTTCTCTGCATTTTTCTGTCTGTTTTTTCTCTCCCCTAACTCTTGCACAGCTTAAGACAGAGCTGTTGGGCTCAAAGTTTAACTCCATTCTAGAGGAGACTACGGTAAGGTTCATAAACAAATCCCCTTTAAAACACAAGCCTCAGTGACAGATGCACCTCCTCGCATATACGCTTCTGTTCTCTTTATGACAGTTTGTTTCAGAAACTGCCTTCTGCATGGCTTTCTCATTGCTAACACATCCTGCCAAACTAACAGGAAACACCTCAGTATTCTTGTCAACGTGACAGACAGTAACGACTAACATATTTCCTCTTATGGTGTCTGTTTTGCTCTTTTGGTGCTGGGTGCTGAATGGATTCTTTACTTGCAGGGAGAAGACGGGGATTACCAACCTGTGGGCTCTATGGCTGGATTGGAGAGGCAAGAGCTAAATTACGCTGCGCTGGAGTTTATCGGCGGTAGACCCAGGGAGGGGGCCACAGGGAGGGGGGATGATGGCAGCAACTACTCGGAAATCAAAGCCAAATGAATCGCGATCCTTCCCTGATCCCTCGGCTATGCGAGATGAAGTGGCAGTCCCCAATTATACACATCTTCTGCACCATAAACTGTGTATTAACTCCTTCACCAGATGTCTCCCTGTTCACGAGGACTCATTGTTTCTCATTTCTTCAGATATGTAACTTGTAATGTTCAGCTCTATGACAGTAATCCCCCCTCGAGCTGCCCCTTCTCAACGAGACACTCCGTTTTACAGCATTTCTTGGAAAAGCTGGTAGTTGGAACAAGACCCACGAGATGACATCATCAAATATTTTATTATCGAGTCTCACTTGTTGTACATCGTCTCTTCATTCTATAGTTTTTCTTTATCCATGTCAGTCTGTATTTGTTTTTCTGTTTGATAAATGTCACTAAATCTGCTGCCAGTCGAAGCATCAGGGGAAGGAGTAACGGTGTTTATGTTCCTTCTATCTTTGTTTGTTTGTCAACAGAAAATGAACCTTCTCCTTTCATTATTTTGGGTAATTGAACAAGAACAAGATGAACCGTCCGCTCAGCATCTTGTCTTCGCATCACTGTATTTAATAATGTTGCTGTTTAGCCTTCCACAATAAACAGGAAACATCCACCACTTTGGTCAATAATTGAGGTGATTCTAAAAGTTTAAGTGACTAAACAATGAAAAACAGTCACTTTTTTCTTTCCAGCATTTTCCATGATTTCTTGTCACATTGTCTTGCATCATGCATGATCACTGGAAAAGTCTATTCACGTGTTTCCCCACATGATTTCTATTTTGTGTTTAAAACGCAAAATATCAATATGATGTGTGGGTGACCAAAGTCTTTTCTCTTTCAGACAATGTGTGTGTTTGTGTGTGTCTGTGAGTGTGTGTGAGTGTGTGTGTGTGTGTGGGGGGGGGGTTCAATTTGTGCTGAAAGATCAGCAGCTACAGATTTGTTGGGAATTTGGGATGTTTGAGCATCTTGTCACGATGTATTGTGTCAAAAGTCTAAATAACAGACATAAAAAGTGACGTCACCTTGCTTATTCTTGTGCGATTCAAATTTACAGTTTTGTGAAAAAGTATTTGCCCCCCTAACAGATTTAGCCTGTTTTTACTTTTTTCAAATCCAAACATTTTCAGGTCAGCAAACACATCACTCACTCCAGATTTTATTTCTCTTCTGATCTTAATTAAGTGGCTAATACAGGCCCAGATTGTTTTGAGTAGCTTTTTTTCATAAATAAATGAAATGATAATTCAAAAACAGCATAACTCATGTTACGTTTGTCTGATCTGAAATATTTTGGTGTGAAAAAAATCTGGAAGAGGGCAAATACTTTTTCACAGCACTTTTTGACACACCCGTGATGTAATATGAAATTGTACTAATAGTCTAACTTGATGATGATGGTGTCACATTATAATGGATTAATTTGATGTATATTTATAGGGAAAGGATGGCCGTGTGTGTAGAAAATACCTTGCATGAGTTTTGACAGCAAGTATTTGCCAGAGTAACAAATTAAAACAAGTCCTGCCACGTCTCACCAACTTCTCCAGATGAACACTGTCTTAATACAGGTATAAAAAAACAATACTCAAGCTCTAACATCAAATCTGTGAAACCTGTCAGAGCCACGTTTTCTTAAACATTTTTCAGCCAGGGTTTTCTTTAATCCCCCACAAGGTTTTTGTAATTTCCTCTTTTTCTTGTCTCTGTTCTCAAAGTGATCAAGTGCACCCATTGATATATATTATTTTGCGATCATCTACATTATGTATGATCATTTTTTAAAGTTTTATTTGCCATTAATAAAAAAGGATGATAATCATAACAAAATGTGGATTGTTTTATTTATTTATTTGACTTGATTATAAACATCAAAATTAATCAGACTATGATTCAAACACTACTCTGGATACTTATATGATTGTCTTTCACTTATTTTAAATGTGATTCTGTTAATTTGAATATTTTTGTCATTTAAGTCATATGGTTTCATATTTTAAGAGTTCTAGATATGCTGACTTGGATTCAGATAATACCTCCTATTTTCAGAATGTTATTTATCCATTTGTTTAGTTTTTAAACAAGTATCAAATTTGTCTATTCTTTCAGTTACAGATTGTCATAAGGTGATATGTCCAAAACTTTGTGATAAATAGGATTATCAGGTTAAAAACTGACTAAATCATTCCGATCAGGATTTATTTTCAATCTTTCTGCTCGCTCGTTTGTTTTAAACAAGTCAGAATTCATCTGTTTTCTGTTCCATGCAAGTAAAAATAAAAGAAAAAAGCAACACAAATGTAACCAATGGTTTACTCACGTTTTGCTTACTTGTTAATGAATTCAATTTATTTCTAGTATTTATAAAGCACCAGTTCATAACAAAAGTCATTTCAAGACACTTTACAGAAATAAAGTCAACAGGAAGAAGCTTCTAGCAGAACCTCCACAGACTGAGGGAATCCTGAGACATATTTTATAAGATGCCATACTTTGTAATTGATAACCAAAATGTTAAAATGCATCTTTTCATGTGTCTTGTGTTTATCTGGTCTGTTTTATACAGAGCTAGATGGTCCTAGGACGCCACCTGCTGGAGGTGCTACTGCAAGTCTATAAAAAAATTCTAATATAAACCAGTTTCCAGGTCAACCTGGCATCCTTTATTTTTGCAAACTACAAAAAAGAAAGGGAAGGGGGGGGGGGGGTGAATTAACAGTGAACGACTGAGGTAGCAGTGCAGACGGAGATGCTGCATGAATCTTTCATTTAGATACTTGTAATGATGCAAAAATGAAACATAATATATTGAATTTTTTTTTTTTTTTTTGGAGGGGGGAGTGCACAAATTTATCCTGTTATAATATACAGTTTTTGAATAGTGATACAAAACACTGCAACTCTTTAGTTCTTTTAATCAAAGGTTTCTAAACTGTCTGGATCTCAAAAAATAAAAATATTAATATATAAAGATACATTTAAAACAATTAAGAAATCTGTGATGTCATCATGTGACATATGTTTGTTACTAATTGGTGTCTGTTTATCTAATGAGAATGAAACTATATGACCTTTAACCTGATCTGGATGAGAGTCAGATATTAGACAAACATGAGTCTGAGAGTCAAGAGACGAGATGTAAGTTTTCAATCAAATATACTAATTTATATATTTGTTACCTGAGTAAAGTTGATCTTGGAGTAATTTTAACATTTCCAGTAGTTGAAACTATTTCCTATCAATCAATTATAGGATTTTCTCCGATGTGAACATTAGTGCAGTGGAGATCAGGCGTCAGGGGATGTTTGTCAGTTGGTCAGTCACTATCTCTTGTTCCTGTTTAGTGTTAGAGGTAGGAAGCAGGAATCCCTGCATGCACAAATGCAAATTCCATGCAGAAAGGTTCTGGTCTGGTTTTGAACCCAGGACCTTCTTGCTACCCACTGTGCCACTATGCAGTAAGGATGCTTGTCAATGTTTATTGACTTAATGTCAGAATGCAAAGGAACAAAATACCTGTAACTCTGCACAAATAAACAGCTAGAGTGTAACATCCCAAATGTGTGTGCTCAGAGATGTTCACAAAGACAAATATGTAAACATCCAGTAACAGATATTTAGGTCATAATTTGTTAGTTTTAGATTAATTTACTCACGATTGCATATGTTTTATGCTCATTTACTCATAGTTTTCATAGTAATGGACTCTGCCAGGCAGGAAAAAGCAGGTCTGAAGGGGTTAAATTCTACTGATATCTGCAGCTCATCCTATTAGTGAAGTGCTGTTGTTTAGATACGTCTGTACAAACTTCCTGAAAGCTACATATTTAAAACATAAAGAGACAGAAAAGGGAACTATTGAAGTAGAGACACTTCAGAGAAGAAAAACTGTGGAGAACGACAGAGAAGGTAAAACATACTGAAATGATGATACTTTTTAAATGTTATTTTTATATATCATACATCACACTGTAAATAAAAGTGGTTCATGAAGAACTGAGGTTTTCGGAAGATGAAGGTTTTATTCTTTAAAATGAGAAAAAATCCTGCAGTTGGAAATATTCTTCAAGTAAAGTTTATATTTGTTTGTCTTAACATTTAGTCACATAATTATTAAAAGTGACCATTAGACACATAGTGAAGAGAGCTGATGTTTAATCTGTAGACAAACATAATATAATTTACAGCATCTTGTTTTATTTGTTTGATGCAAACACATGACTTTCCTTTGATTCTGTATTTTAGAGCCTCTGCTGGAGTGATTTCTGTTGTGTGAAGAGACAGATTCAACATTTAAAGTGTTAAATCATGATGTTTGTTCTCATCTGGGTCGTTGTGTTTCTTTCTGCCAGAGGCAGCCGTGCAGACGGAGGTACTGTAAGAATCTTTCATTTGGAAAATTATAATGATGCAAAAATTAAGCAAACTACAGTATTTAGCATTAGTTGGGATAGAATTTTACTTTAATAAGTTCATAGTACATATAATAGCATAACAATTTATAAAGCTGTGCATAGTTATCCAAAATAATAAAAAGATTTATACATGAAAAACTTTTACAACAACTACAACTGTCCACCCATTTGTGTATTTTCATGTTTCTTTCAGCAGGTGCATCAGTGTGGGGAAAAGAACACTGTAAGACAGTAAAATCAGGAGAATACTGTGTTACTCTTAATGATGGAGACGTAACAGCAGAAGTTGGACTCTGTGCTGTGATCCCGTGTTCTTTCACTACTGCAACAAGCTTCACACCCAAATATATAGTTTGGTTTAAATGTGAACAATATAAATGTGGAGAATCTGACACTGTGTTTGACTCCAGAGAGAATAATGAGAATATTCAGTCTGGACGAGTGTCGCTGTTGGAGCCTGATGTCAGTCAGAAGAACTGCAGCATCATGATTAATAATCTGAGAGATTCTGATTCTGGATCATATCAGCTCAGAGTTGTTGGAATCAGGGATAACAAGGAAGATGGATTTACATACGCTGCAAAAACAACTCTCTATTTAACAGGTAGGAAAGATACATTTAAACTACAACTCTTTAGTTCTTTAAAACAAAAGTTCCTAGACTTTCTAGATTTCAAGACAAAATATAAATTGTTGATTTCTAAGTGCAGTTAATGACATCATCACATTCTGATAGAAAAAAAAAAAAGTAGAGACTTTCTTCATTTTTAAGAGACAAAGAGTTTTTGAGATTTTAACCATGAGACCTTCCTGGTTTAAATAAGGACACTATATTTATGTACACACATATATATCTGATTTCACCTGATTTCATCTTTGAACATGTTTTAAACATCAGGTCTTCATCAGAAGCCCACAGTGATGGTTCCTCCACTGACAGAGGGACAGCAGAGCACACTGACCTGCACTGCTCCTGGTCTCTGCTCCGGGTCTCCTCCTGAAATCACCTGGACGTGGAGAGGAAAAGGACAAAAAGACTCCAACATCAAAGAAAACATCACTGAGAACCTGTCTGCTGTCACACAGAGACACAGATCAACTCTGACCTTTAACCTCTCAGCTGAACACCATGACACCAACATCACCTGTAAGATCAGATTCACAGGCAACATCATTACAGAGGAGACTGTAACTCTCAATGTGACCTGTAAGTATTTATTGTTTAAAACATGAACATTTAAAACATTTCTTTTAATTTGTGTTTAAGTAAGTTTTGTTAAATTTTACATCTCTACAGTGAGTCCAAAAGCAACATGTTTTTCTAATTTTGTAGAAACACTCACAAAACCCAGCAAACAACTCTTCACTGTCTTTATGCCAAAAGTATTAGTCATTTAAATGATGCAGTACACTGATGTTCTTTGTCTTTTTGTTCTTTAGATCTGAAGGAAGTCCATATCCATCAGTATTACCACCTTCAAATTGGGAATACCAACATGAAAGAAAGACAGTCTCTGAATTTGACCTGCAGTATTGAAAGTTTCCCTCCATCAATCATCACATGGACTAAACAGTCAGCCAATGGAATTGACCTCCGCAATAACAATGAATCAGCAACAATTTTTTTCCCGAATGTGACTGAAGAAGTATCTGGTCGATACATCTGTACAGTAAAACACCTAAACCAGACACTCACTGTTTTTACTGACGTAAATGTGAATTGTAAGTAAACTTCTATTGTGAATTTCAAAAATTCATGTTTTATTATGTCAACATCCGCAACCCCCTTACTAACAGCTACAGAGTGGATGGGAGGGATGTGGAGGGACGTCATCATCATCAACCCACTCACCAACAAGAACAGGAACAGGAGGGGCGTCAACAATGACTACCTCCCTGACAGGAACTGGAGTTAGAGAGATCTCACCAACAGTGACCCCCTCCAAGACAGAAACAGGAATTAAAAGTTTGATATCAGAGGACATTGATTGACCCAGGAACTCGAGCCGAGACTTCAACAGGTACTGGAGAGCCATCATCTGAGACCCCTGCAGAAACAGGCTCCAGAGATCCATCATGTGGAACCCTTGCAGGTACAAGCACTGGAGATCCATCATCTGGGACCCCCACAGAAACAGGATTCAAAGGCCCATCATCAGGGTCCCTCACAGACACAGGAACCAAAGGCCCATCATCACAAACCCTTGTAGACACAGGAACAGGAACTAGAAGGCCGGTGTGTGGACCCTCCATAGGAACTGGAGCCCCTGCATGAACAGGAACCAAAAGGCTTAAATTTGAAACCCTCAATAGCACAGGGACAGAAGACCCATCAACTGAAACCTCCAACAGAGCAAGAACCGAAGACCCAAGCTCTAGGACCTCTGTGGGAACAGAAGTAGGAGACCCCTCATTTGGCACCTCCAAAAGAACAGGAGACTTCTCAGCTGAGACCTCCACAGGAACAACAGCAGGAGACCCAGTATCGAGGACCCCCACTGGAACAGGAACTGGAGACCTCTAGAGTCTCCACTGGTGCACCAACAGGAACCAGAGATACCTCATCCAGGACCTGCAGGAGACCTCAGGTTGGGGGCTGGTAGATGCTCGATGTCATTGAGACCTGGACAGTTTGGTTGTGGGTTCTTGAACAGAAAAAAACAAACAAAACAGAAGCAGCCAATTGATGACTGGATGGCTGTGCACCCATCCTCTCTCTCTCTCTCTTCATCATCATCAGCCTCCTTCTCTGACTCCAAAGGCAGGAAGTCCTCCCGTGAAAAATCTGGCGAAGACAGACTGGGGACAGAAAAGGCAGCAGGGCTTGTCGGAGATGAAGAATCCTCAAGATGTTAAGACTGTGATGTGGCAGGCAGGTGTGATGATACACGTGAAGCTGGAACCTTTGTGCTTAATCCGAGCATGGAGCAGCAGCAGATACAGTGGCTGAGTTTCAACTGGCTCTTTTACAGAAAGATTTGGAGGTTGATCAGACAGGTGAAGCAGGATCTTTGGAACTAATCCTAACTCAAAACTCTCTAACACAAAAACCTACTCACAGGAGCAAACTATAATAAAAAGGACGGGGAACACTGGACACAGACCAACAGTTGACATGGGACCACATGATACATGACAAATTAAACACTTTTGACAAATACTATATGTCACTTTTCCTCTATGTAACGAAGTTCATTTTATTTGCCGGTATTTAGAACAATATGGTTGATATCACTAAAATTATTGTGTTTGTTGCTTCTTATAAAAGGTCATCAGCAACTTATTTTAACAAATTATTCCTGGCTGAATATCACGATTGCCTTTTTGATTGGGGCGCTCTTGTCAACCACCATTTGCTGTTTGGCCATAAAATGCTACAGGTAAAACACTTTGATATCAGTCAATTTTAAGGTTGTACATGAGTGTTAAATATTCTCAAATAATGTATTTAATCTGTGGCTGAATAAATATACCGGTACGTTTTTGCAGGAAACATCAAAATAACTCGAGGAGTTTGGACAAGGCTCCGGAGATGCTCTCTCAAGACAATCCACAGGTATATTTTGAAATGTCAGTCAGTCAGTCGTTATCTTTACCTGCTCATTCCTGTTCAGGGTTGCAGGGAACTGGTGCATATCTCCAGCAGTCACTGGGCGAAAGGCGGGGTTACACACTGGACTGGTCACATGTATATCGCAGGGCCACATAGAGACGTATAACCGGACACACTTTCACATGTAGGGATAATTTTGATTTTCCAATTAATCTCGTGCATATTTTTGGTTTGTGAGAGAAAGCAGGAGTCCCCAGAGAAAACCCACACATGCACATGGATAACATGCAGGTTTCATGCAGAAAGGACTGGTTACAAACTGTCGTGCTGAGTTTGTCTTTAGAGTCCGAGACTTTCTAAGGTACCAAACATTGCTGTGTCCCAAACCACTTTGTCCCCAGGTCAATAAACTCCAGCACTGCGTGTTCTTAAATTTCCGTGTCATCCTGCCAAGGTTAGTCAACAATAATTTCACACAGACATCAATTTAATTTCGGCCTGCGCCTTGTTCAAAGATTTCTTGGATTGAGCATGCCTTTTTATTCAAACAACTTTAAATGGTTACATCATACAGGGTGTACAGCGAATCAGAAACTGGCTTCTGTCAAAAGATCACTGATTGGATGAGCTTCACTACCAGAAAACAGAAGATGGACACTTAAACTGCTCGTTTGCAGGAACCACCCTAAAACGAACCCCAAGTCATTATCTGTACCTCTGTCAGCCTTGAGATAAGACCATCTCCTCTTGGGCGAAACACAAGTTAACAGTTTACTAGAAGAGACTTTCTTGAACTCATAAAAAAATACTCAACTATATAGATAACTGTATCATTAATAAAATAACTCACTGATTAATAAGAAATAATACTTCAATTCCGAGGACCTTCAGTTATTAGAAAGGAACGTATAAATTATTTATGCAACCTAAAATGCAAAATAAAAATGTAAATTACTTTATCTTCAAAAGTTTACTTATTGAGTATAAGCAACAGCTTAATTTCTGAGAATTTTGCCACGTGTCATGCCTCTGTCTGCTTTTTAACATTCACCTTCCTCTTTTCTCTCTGTGCATCACCGCTCATTCTTTCCACACAGATTTCTTTCTACCCATTCCCCCTTTCCAAAGACAACTCCTCTTTTTTTATCACATTTTAAATTCAATCACTGTTATCATTTTGCAAGTCCATATTGTGGTGAATTTAGAATTTGGTCTCTTTGATCCTGCATTTTAAATATGGTACATAGATCTAAAATCTGATTGATGAAGCCTGACAGAGCTGAGATGGTTGAATGGTTATGCAGTCGCAACTAGAATCTCAAGAATGAAACAAAGTAGTTTATTAAAGCAAAATGAAAATAAATATATGATTTAATGATTGATGTTCAGTGTTTGGTTTGTTGTTACTGTTGTATAAATCATGTCTTTTCTTCCTACCTGACAGATCCATCCTGGTCAAGCAGCACAAGATGACCAATCCAACGTCCCTGAAGGAGCTGAGACTGAAGCTGCAGAGAAAACAGCCCCTGAATTCAACACAGATCTAACAGATATACTGTATGCCAAAGTCAAATTTTCCCCGTTGAACAAGGATCCCAGAGCGGCAGCAACACAACAAGAGAACTCAGACACAGAATATGCAGAAGTGAAGATACGAAAGAAAAGGGATGATGATGAGGAAGAGAAGATGAAGGATGGTGTCCAAGAAGTGGAGGAAGCAGCTGTGGAGGTTCTTTATGCTAGTGTGAAGAAATCAGTCTGATGACTGTGATCAAATCTTCCTGTTCAGTCGTTCAGTCTGAGACTGGAATCAAACTAAATCCCCATAACGAGTTTAAACTTCTGGTCCTGCTGTTGTTGTTTTATTTGATCAAATGTTTTAGTAACTTAGTCTCTGGTTTATGTTATAAAATGTATTTTATTTTTCTCACAATGAAGACAGCTGCAAACGGAGGTTATTCTCTTCACTTCTAAAAACATGCCACTCCAGTCCCAGATCTCTCATCTCTTTCTATCGATCTCAAGTCCTGTGTAATCAGTTTGGATGTTTAACTTGACTCTGACTTGTTAATGCTGTCTCAAGTTATTGCCGCCATCAAGTCCTTTCCATTCTGTCACATTACTCGGCTTACACACATTCTTAAAAGGAAACACCTGGAATCAGTCATTCATAGTTTCATCACATCCAGACTTGATTATGTGAATTCTGTCCTCTATAGTGTGAACAAGTCCTCACTTGACTGTCTGCAGAAAGTCCAGAATGCAGCAGCACGTTTTCTCACCAACACAGACAGGCGATCTCACATCACTCCAATTTTGGCAGAACTACATTGCCTTCCCGTTTCATACTGTATTCAATTTAAAATTCTACTCTTTGTCAATAAATCTCTCCATAATCTGGCTCCTTTGTATCTCTCTGAATTGTGCATTTATTACATGAATTGTGCATTTATTACAACCTTTTGTGCACTGAGATCTGCTGATCATCTCCTATTACAAATCTGAAGTATGAACTATAAATCTCATAGTGAACAGGCTTTTTATTTGCAGGTCCTACTTTATGAAACTCTCTGTGAGACAATTCACTTCTGTAAATGTGTTTAAATCTTGCCAGAAAACCCATTATTTTAAGTTAGCTTTTAGTTATTGATATCAGTAACACGTTTTTTCCTGATGTTATAGCCTGTCTTTTATTGTATTTTTCTTCCTAGTTTTATTCTTTAAGTATTTCTTTATTGTGTTATTTTCTATTTGGTGTTATTTCTTGATTTCCTGTACTGCACTTCAGTCAGCTGTCATGCTGTTTGTTAAAGTGCTCTATAAATAAACTTGACGTGGCAGTAAATTATCTTATTCATTTAAACTCTGCACAGTGTCAGTTTTTTTTTTTTAATCTGCAGCACTATGAAATCTGCTTTGATAATAACATCTGTATCTTACCTGCAGATTTAAGTGTAAATTTTGGCAGGAAGTGAGAATTTCTTCTCCCAGTTTTTTTTTTTTTTTCATGCTGAACAACATGTAACATATCCACACATAAACATTTTCACTGCTGATTATAGACAATTAATAACTTTCTCTGTTTTATAATTATGCCTTTTGTTTAGTAACTTTTATATTTTGCACGTGAGCTGTATCTCTTCCTTTTATTTATCGTGGTCAGTGGCGCATACTTGTTTGGTGCATTTTTAAATCAGACAACTCTAAAAGATTTTGCATGACAGTTTGTCATTTGTGTTTTTCTTTTTCTTTTTTATAAGTTAACTAAACGATAAGAAGTGACTTAAATATGAAATGACCAGAGAACTACTATTAAAAACTCGAAACCTGACCTGAAACTGGAGGTTCATGACATGACCTGTTTCTATTTGTTGTGGTTGTTGAGCTGCGACAAAGATGAAAATAAGTGACATTTTTCCTTTTTAACACCTTCATGAGAACAGAGACAGAAATACCAAATAAATATAAGATAAAAAAAAACTAACAATATTTACAGAAAGTTTCACATCATTTAAATCATCAAATCATATATCTAAGATAAAATAAATGATTTTATTTCATTTATGTTTTTAAGATTACAGCTTTTAAATTCTACTGAAAAATAAACTATATAAATTATCTTTAGAGATCTGCAGCTCATCTCATTAGTGAAGTGTTGTTGTTAAGATACGTTTATACAAACTTCCTGAAAACTACATATGTAAAGAATAAAAAAATAGAAAAGAGAACTAATGAAGCTCAGACACTTCAGAGAAGAAGAACCTTGAAGAACGATAGACATGGTAAAACAAAACTTCGATGATGACATTATGTAACTATTAGATTTATTTATCATATATCACAGTGTAAATAAAAGCAGTTCATGGAGAACGGAGGTTTTTGGAGGATTAAGATTTTGTTCTGTAAAATGAGAATAAATCATGCAGAAGTTGTAGAGCTGCACTGTGATCCCGGAAGGAGGCAGAAATGTATTTATTATCTTAAAGATCTAGTTGAACTGGAAAGATTCCTCAAATAAAGCTTTTATTTTCTTTACTAAAACATTTAGTCACATAATTATTAAAAGTCACCATTAGACACATAGTGAAGTGAGCTGATGTTTAATCTGTTGACAAACATAATATAATTTACAGCATCTTGTTTTATTTGTTTGATGCAAACACATGACTTTCCTTTGATTCTGTATTTTAGAGCCTCTGCTGGAGTGATTTCTGTTGTGTGAAGAGACAGATTCAACATTTAAAGTGTTAAATCATGATGTTTGTTCTCATCTGGGTCGTTGTGTTTCTTTCTGCCAGAGGCAGCCGTGCAGACGGAGGTACTGTAAGAATCTTTAATTCAGAAACTTGGAATGATGCTAAAATTGAGCAAACTATTTCTTTTTAGATTTGTTTGAGACAGAATTTTGATGTCATACCTTCATAGTACATATATTATTTCTCCTAGTTTAACAATTTTAAAATGTTGCATACTGATCCAAAAACTTTTACAACAACTACAACTGTCCACCCATTTGTATATTTTCATGTTTCTTTCAGCAGGTGCATCAGTGTGGGGAAAAGAACACTGTCAGACAGTAACATCAGGAGAATACTGTGTTACTCTTAATGATGGAGACGTAACAGCAGAAGTTGGACTCTGTGCTGTGATCCCGTGTTCTTTCACTACTGCTACAAGCTTCACACTCAAATATATAGTTTGGTTTAAATGTGAACAAGATAAATGTGGACGATCTGACACTGTGTTTGACTCCAGTAAGAAAAATGAGAATATTCAGTCTGCGTTTAAAGGACGAGTGTCGCTGTTGGAGCCTGATGTCAGTCAGAAGAACTGCAGCATCATGATTAATAATCTGAGAGATTCTGATTCTGGATCATATCAGCTCAGAGTTGATGGAGTCATGAATAACAGGGGCGATGGATTTACATACGCTGCAAAAACAACTCTCTCTATAACAGGTAGGAAAGATACATTTAAACTACAACTCTTTAGTTCTTTAAAACAAAAGTTCATAGACATTCTAGATCTCAAGATCACATGATAAATTGTTGAATTTTAAATGCAGTTAATGACATCATCACATTCTGATAGAACTCCTACTTATTTTTAGTTTTGAAAAAAAATTGTAGAATTTAATTTTAATATTTTCTTCATTTTTAAAAGACAGAGAGTTTTTGAGATTTTAACCATGAGACCTTCCTGGTTTAAATAAGGACACTATATTTATGTACACACATACACATGTGATTTCACCTGATTTCATCTTTGAACATGTTTTAAACATCAGATCTTCATCAGAAGCCCACAGTGATGGTTCCTCCACTGACAGAGGGACAGCAGAGCACATTGACCTGCACTGCTCCTGGTCTCTGCTCCGGGTCTCCTCCTGAAATCACCTGGACGTGGAGAGGAAAAGGACAAAAAGACTCCAACATCAAAGAAAACATCACTGAGAACCTGTCTGCTGTCACACAGAGACACAGCTCAACTCTGACCTTTAACCTCTCAGCTGAACACCATGACACCAACATCACCTGTAAGATCAGCTTCAGAAGCAACATCATTACAGAGGAGACTGTAACTCTCAATGTGACCTGTGAGTATTTATTGTTTAAAACATGAACATTTAAAGCATTTCTTTTAATTTGTGTTTAAGTGAATTTGGTCAAACTTTAACTCTCAACATCACTTGAGAGTCCAAAAGTAACATTATATTTTTAAATTTATAGAAACACACAAAAACCCCTTAAAACATCAGATTCTGACTGAAAATACACTCATAGATCATCTTTTGTTTGCTGGAGACTCTTTGTGATTGACTGGCGACCTGTCCAGGATTTAATCCTTCCTCTTGTCAGACTGCTGGAGATAGACACCAGCTTCCTGAACAGTACCAGGAGTAAGTGGGTATAGATAATGACTGACTGTCAAACCACACTGTAAAAAGCACAGTTACTATAAAACTCTATGGAAACATCAGTGTTAAATGTTTCATCAGCAAGAAAAATGAGGAAATGAACAAAAACAGAAGACACATTTTTACAGATAAAACACTTCTGACAAATACTTTATGTCCCTTTTTCCTTTCTGTGACAACCAAGTTCATAAGCAGGCATTTTACTATTATTGCTATATTTACTGTTATTATTATTTACCACTATTATTTTGTTTGTTCTGATAAAAGATCAGCAAAGTATTTTAACAACAATTTCCTGGCTGAAGATCGTGACTGTGATGCTCTTGTCAGCTGCTATTTGCTGTTTGGCTACAAAAAGCTGCAGGTAAAACATTTTATTGTCAGTTTATTTTAAGGTTGTACACGAGTGTTATATATTCACAAATAATTAATATGTTGCTAAATATATTTTTCTACAGGAAACATCAAAAGAACTCTGGGAGTTTGGACGAGGATCTGGAGATGATCTCTCAAGATAATCAATATGTAATTTTTTTTTAAATGTCTTTATTTATATTTTTCTCCATGATGTCTAAATGACCTGGACATGTGTTTTTAAAGAAGCCTAAAGAACTTGAGACTTTTGTCTTATTAGTTGTTTATCATGTCAGTCATAATAAGGAACTTGCACAATTTTTATGCAATTTGAAGTGTAAAAGAAAAGAAAAACAACAACTTGCTCTGTAAACGTTTACTTGTTGAGTTTTAACAACAGCTTCAGTTCTATAAGAATTTGGTCTCTTTCATCCAACATTTTAAATATAGTAAACAAATATAAAATCTGATTGATGAAGCCTGACAGAGCTGAGATGGTTGATTAAAGGTGCAAATTAAAGAAGGGAGAAAAATTTGACAGACTTGGTTCAAATCGTTTTAAATAAATTAACCTTTGGTTATGAAGAAGTAACTAAAATTTATTTCACAATCAAAATTGAAATTAAGCATGTCATGACAGAAACGTTAAACTACATGATTTTATGATTATTGTTCAGTGTTTGGTTTGTTGTTACTGTTGTATAAATCATGTCTTTTCTTCCTACCTGACAGATCCATCCTGGTCAAGCAGCACAAGATGATCAATCCAACGTCCCTGAAGGAGCTGAGACTGAAGCTGCAGAATAACATGGTCTCTTATGTGGTTGTGTTTAAGTGTTTATGGTTGCTGTGCAGTTTTTTATTCTGAGTACTTTAAATTCTTAATGAAAAAAGAATATTTGCTGTTGAAACAGCAATGAGTTTATGAGTTGTATTTAAAAACCTTTAAAGCAGTACTAAATAACTTTACCAAAACTTTAAGCTACTCTTTAGAATCTTACAGGAATGCGAACTGAAAAACATGTCCAGCTTCATATTAGACATCACTCGCCCCTCTTATTCAGTCGAATACAGCCATTACTGTGTGTTTGTAATACGGAAAATGAAGAAATGAGGAGCACATGTGAGTTACTCTGTTCTTGACTGCCAAAGTCAACAACCAAATGTTTTTGGTCTCCCAACATCGGACCAGTGCGACCGACTAAGGGAGGGACCATGGATTAAATTCACATTTTCATTTTGGAGTTTAATTATGAGTTATATTTATCGTGAACCATTTCTTCACACTTTTTATCCCTTTAAACTTTATACCACTGTAACAAATAACTGGTTAGTTAGTGTTTTAATTCAGCTAGTTTAAAATCCATTTGTGAGTATTTATCAAAATCTAAGTCAGCTTTATTGTCATGTTCTCCACATGCAAGACCTGATAGAATGGAAGCTGTTGGTGAGTCTGGTGGTGTGGGAACCTCCTACCAGAGGTGTACAGGAAGTGGTGCACCAGTGATCCTTCTAGCTGTGTTCACTATGCGCTGCAGGACTCTCCTGTTGTGGTCAGTTCAGCTCCTGCCACACACCGTGATGCAGCTGGAGAAGATGTTCTCAATGGTTCTTCTAGAAGGTGGTCTTCATGGGTGGTGGAACACTTGCCTGCTTAGGTTTGTGCAGGAAATAGAGGCGCCACTGGGCTTTCTTTGCCAGTGATGTTGTGTTGCTGGTCCAGGAGAGGTCTTCACTGATGTACACAGGTGTTGAGTGTTGCCACAAGTTAACAACCTCCTTGGTCTGACTGACAAAATAATTCTGATCAGGATTTATTTTCAATCTCTCTGCTCAGAAGTCAAGGAAGTCAAAATCCATTTGTTTTCTATTCCATGCAGGTACAAATAAAAGAAAAACAATACAAAAACAACTGGTGGTTTACTGATATTTTGCTTTTGAATATTGGGTAATGGAAAGAATTCTGAGACATATGTAATAAGATACTATATTTTTTTAAATTGATGACAAGGTAAATGTGTGTTTATCTGGTTTTATAGATGAGTGAAGAGATGCACTTTCTGTATTGGAGTGGATGGGTTTGCAATCTTTTACTACTTTCTAGTTGCAGAGGAAGAAATAGTCTGTCTGAAAGGGACATAATTTTGCAGGTGTCATTGGGAAGTTGTAAAAAGGAAGTATTTTTCATAATCTGTTCTGCGTGATGCTCTCACGGTAATCTTTTCCAAGTTTTCACCACTATGGGGCACAAATCCATTGATCAGAAAGGTGACCTGCACCATCACTTCTGGTATTAGTGCAGGGACAGTTTTTCCTTTGGACAATGTGGGCGACAGCCCAGGGCAAAATCTCTTTGGGGGCAAATGAGCGCCACTGAAAAACCAAAAAATCTTCAGTTTTTTAGACTAAAATTGTTCATTTCCACATCACGTTAGTGGAATTGGAGCTAGAATGCTCCTACTATCAGGGCGTTATGTCTTAGGCATTTGAGATAGAAAAGAAACCGGACAGGACCTTATAATAATAATAATATACTAATAATAATAATAAGTTTATTTGAACATAAGACAACAATTAAAAAACATCCAAACAAAAGAAGAGAGATTTTAAAGAAGAAAAGTCTTTGTTCAAAAGGAGTGGGAAGAAGCCAGTGCTTATTAAGTCCCACCACTTTGCTACACAAAACAACTAAACACTACAAACAAGATTATAACTACATAATACCCTTGATAATACTACTTATAACAATACCTTGACACAGGACGTCCCCGGTTCGAGACTCAGCTCCAGGTTCTGGTCAGCAGATCCCACTGACACTGTTCCTCGTCCCGCATGTTGCTGCATTTAATCCTCCGCATATGAACTGCATGAGGTTGTGTGCAAACTGACACTCAAACCGCACCTCCATAGAACCCCGACTGGAACGGGAACTTACAGCTGCAAGCAGGTTCAGCAGTACGTGGTACACCTGCCCCCATTTCAATGTGATGGGACACAAGGAACAAAAACAAACTGCAAAGCATTTAGACTGGTTCGACACACTGACACACTGAACTCACGGTGAATACATTGCCTCAATAAACACACCGATGAGTCACACACACAAATCACATCACATATTAAAGTAACAGATTTCGTATGATGATGTAATTAATGATTTAGCATCAAAAAGGATAGAAAAGTCTGGTTTTAGATTGGACTTTACACCTGAACTTTCATGTGGTCAAGCACCTGATCCAATCACCCACATAACTAGACCTTTAAACATATTTTCATATGTGAAGTTAAAATCAAAGACAATTATACAATTTCAAACTACCACAAAACAACTTTACTTCACTGGGACTGCAAAGCAAGAGAGGGAGGGTAAAACCAAAGCGTACACATACGTACAGTATATATGGTGCCAAAACATCCTGTAGTCTGGGTGTGAGTGGAGACTCCTAGTGGTCTGCCACAATGTTGCATAAAGTCAAGTCAAGTTTTTTTATAGAGCACTTTAACAAACAGCATGACAGCTGACCAAAGTGCTGTACAGCAAATCAAGAATCAAAGCAAAATAAACAAACCACAATAAACAAATATCTAAACAAAGAATGAAACTAGAAAGAAAAAATACAATAAAAAGTCTGTGAAATCAGGAATAGGGGTGTTGAAAAAACTGATAACAACATCAATAACCAAAAGCTAACTTAAAATAATGGGCTATATAATAATGCATAAAGACAGAAGATGTAAAAGAGATGGCAAGACAAAAAGAATCTTCTGAGAAGCTAAAGAGAAAAAGACCCTAAAGGTAATTTTTGGTTAAAGAATTTGGTTTATTTAAAAACAAGCTGCTCTGTCTGAAGGTAAATGCAGAAACAGTCTATTATGATCAAGAAATATTGTATGATCTAAAGAAGAATGCATGCATTACATGTTCTAATGTATGAGAACATGGCAAGGTTTGTTATTATTGTTTCGACTATCTCAAGTTTACAGCTACTACAAAATTCAGCAGCACGTGTCCTGATGAAGACCAGGAAGCGGGAGCACATTACACCGGTCTTAGAATCACTGCACTGGCTCCCCGTATGTTTTAGGATCGATTTTAAGGTTCTTTTAATGATTTTTAAGTGTTTTAATGGTCTTGGGCCTTCTTATCTTTCAGAAATGCTTTTACCATATGAACCCTCGCGGTCTCTGCGCTCCTCTGGCAGCCGTCTCCTTATCATCCCTAAAGTCAGGACACGGACTCACGGTGAGGCGTCCTTCCACTATTATGGCCCTCACCTCTGGAACAGGCTGCCGGAGGACCTCAGGGCCGCAGAGAACGTTCATGTTTTTAAGAGCAGGCTCAAGACCTACCTTTTTAACCAAGCTTTTAACTAATTATTATTCATTATTACGCTTTTTAACTGATTAGCATATTTTACCACTTTTTTTTTTTTTTTT
>SSNP01000010.1:3280767-3347343 GCA_006937955.1 Pachypanchax playfairii | reverse complement strand
GAATGTCAGTGTTGTGAATGTCAGTGAGGGGTTTCCCTTACCTTTCATGAAACGGCTGCTTTTATAGGACCACACTTAGTACTCTGTCATTCCTACAGTATCAAACTACACTGTAAACAACACAGTTACCATAAAACACCATGGAAACATCCGCATTAAATGTTTCATCTGCAAGAAAAACAAGAAAATGAACAACAAATTCATAATCAAACCAAATTTAGTAAAACCAGAAGGCACATTTTTACCTCTGCAAAGAGGTAATGTTTTCATTGGAGTCTGTCTGTCTGTCTGTCTGTTATCAGGATAACTCCAAAACTAATGGATGGATTTTGATGAAACTTTTAGGAAAGGTCAGAAATGACCCAAAAAACAATTGATTAGATTTTGTGGGTGATCCGAATTACTGTCTAGATCCAGGAATTTTTTTAAGGATACAGACATAGTACCGTCTACAATATGTCCACTTGGCGGAGGTCTGCGCTCTCTGAGTGCTTGTACAGATAAAACACTTTTGACAAATACTATATGTCCCTTTTCCCTCTCTGTGACGACCAAGTTCTTATTACATTCAACTTAGAACAACATGGTTGATAAGGCTAATATTATTGTGTTTGTTGGTTCTGATAACAGATTATTTGCTAAGTATTTTAACAGATAATTCTAGGCTAAAGATCAGGAAATCAAAAGTTTTTAGACTTTCTAGATCTAAAGATCTAGAAAATCTAAAGATCTAAAGATCAGCACAAGGTGCTGATTTAAGTGCAGTTAATAACATTTTTATATTGTGATAGAATTCCTGCATAGTCTTGGTTTGAAAAATAAAAGTCATCCTCCTTTTAAGTGACAAATAGTTAAAGAGATTTTAACCATTAGACCTCCCTGGTTTAAATAAGGTCAACAATATATTTACGTATATACACACATATATGATTTCACCTGATTTCATCTTTGAACATGTTTTAAACATCAGGTCTTCATCAGAAGCCCACAGTGATGGTTCCTCCACTGACAGAGGGACAGCAGAGCACACTGACCTGCACTGCTCCTGGTCTCTGCTCCGGGTCTCCTCCTGAAATCACCTGGACGTGGAGAGGAAAAGGACAAAAAGACTCCAACATCAAAGAAAACATCACTGAGAACCTGTCTGCTGTCACACAGAGACACAGATCAACTCTGACCTTTAACCTCTCAGCTGAACACCATGACACCAACATCACCTGTAAGATCAGCTTCACAGGCAACATCATTACAGAGGAGACTGTAACTCTCAATGTGACCTGTGAGTATTTATTTTTAACACATTGTTGTTCTTTCTAGATTGTGTCAAATAGTCAGTAATCTTACAAACCGGCAAACAGAATGTTTTTTGTAATTTTGATAAAAAGCCTGATTTTGATGGGCTTCTTGTCAAAGACGTTGTATAAGACGCGAGGAGATCGGTCTCTCCACGCTGTGGCCCCTAAACTGTGGAATTCCCTGCCCCTCTCACTCCGTGGGGCAGATTACATTAAAATTTTATTTTTTTATATAAATTGCACAAACTAAAACTCTGGAATTTTCTCCACAGATGTGAGGAAACCTCAGATCTCTGGAAATCTATCTGTCAAAGAAGGAGATGCTCTTCAACTCATCTGCAGTGTTGACAGTTTCCCTCCATCAGTTATCAGCTGGACTAAAACTGGAAGAGAATCTAACCTCCAGAGTCGTATTTCAAATAACGCACAGAACAACACTGTAATTTACCAGCTGCACCAAAATGGAAGTGTTTCCTTTTCCATCACTAATGTAACAAATGAAGATGCTGGACTTTACATCTGTACAGCAAAACATCCGAACAGCGTCCTGAGAGAAGAACGTAATGTAACAGTAATATGTACGTATGATTTACATTATTATTTTAGTCTATTTATTTCTAAGGTGATAATGTATATTTTTTCTTCATCATCTTCCTTAAAAATAAAAAACGTAATATTTATTAGTTAATTAAGTTCTCGAACTTCATGGTGTGAGTGGAATACACAGTGAGATGAGACATTTAACACACATATCATGGCTGTAACTTGATATGTTAAACACTTTAGCAGGAAAACAGTTTTTTCACTCACCAGTTTCTCTGGTGATCCCCGTCAGGGTTGTGTTTTTGTGTTTGTTGTCATTTGTTTAGGAGTTCTGCCAGGACTTTTCCTGTGATTTTATTTTGTAGGGGTTTTGCATTTCCTGTTTCCTGCTTTAACCCTTCTTTGGTCAGAGTTTATGTGGTTGCTTAGTTTCATCATGTGTGTTTTATGTTTGTTTGATTTGTTTCTAGCATATTTGGTCATTATGGGATTCTTTTTATCTCTAATTTTGTATATTTGTCTTCAGGTTCCGTTTAAATAGTGTTTCTATCTAATCAGATCGCTTTTCTGGTTCATTCTTAGCTGTATCATATTTCTCTGATTCTCCCTGCTCCTCTCTTCAGCTGTTTCTTCTCAGTAATCACCTCTCCTCATCTTTAATGGTCTCCAGTTCATCTCAGTTATTTGTCAGTGCATTGTGGCTTCATCCCCCATGTTGTCCTCCTGCCCTGAGCTCCTGTTTGTAAGCACATTTTCACTGTAATATCAGCTTTTGTTTTGAAATGAAAAAAATACTTTATTTATCCCAGAAGGGAAATTTTTTTGTTTCCATTAACAGCGTTCTGTTCTACTCGATCCTTTGAGCTTCCTGCATTTGGGTTTTTATAAACTCTTCATGACAGACACTGGGAATCACTCCACTGTGCAACACAATTTACTTTCATCAGTTTGTAATTAATATTTTAAGAATAGACACAATTAAAAAATGTTTCAATATGAACTGTACCAACCAGAACAATGTAACGTTCTCCACAGATAAAAGGGAACCTCAGATTTTTGGAACTACAACCGTTAAGAAGGGAGCTGATTTGAATCTGACCTGCAGTGTTGAAAGTTTTCCTCCATCATTCATCACATGGACTAATCAGTCAACCAGTGAAACTTTCCACCGCAATAACACCGGATCAGTTCTGCTTTTCATCTCAAATGTAACAGCTGAGGATTCTGGACGATACACCTGCACAACCAAACACCTGGAAGAAACTGTGACTGTACATGTTGATGTTACTGTGACTTGTAAGTAAACTTTTCTAACATATGGTGTTTAAACTCAAAGTACGCTAATTTATTGTCCTATATTTGTTCTGATTTTTGTTTGCAGGGTTTTCAAAGATCCTAAATGGTTCTGGATGTGTTCATCAGTCAGAAGTTCTGACCTGTGTGTGTATCAGTGAGGGGTTTCCTTTACCCACCATCAAATGGCCACTACTGAAGGACCACACTGAGTACTCTGTGATTACAACAGTGTTAAACCACACTGTAAACAGCACAGTTACAGTAAAACATCATGGAAACATCCGTGTTGAATGTTTCAGCAGCAATGAAAATGGGGAAGTAAATGAAAACCTCCAAATCCAAACAGACTCATCAGTAAAAAATGGTACATCAACTAAGATATTTCATAATTCATTCATTCATTCATTCATTCATTCATTCATTCATTCATTCATTCATTCATTCATTCATTCATTCATTCATTCTGGTTTGTTTGTTTCTCCTGACAGAAAATCAGACCAAAACTGTTTTAGGAAAGACTTTCTGGTTGGAAGTCATCGCTGCCTTTCTGTTCGGGGTTGTTCTTTCAGCTGTCATTTGTTTTTTAGCAAAAAACTGTAACAGGTACACTTCAATTTGTTAAAAAAAAAGTCAAAAATGTTTGTGAATACAGACACTGCACATATTTAATATTTGCTGCATAAATATATTTAATTGTAGGACAAAACAGAAGAATTCTAAACATGTGAATGAGACTCTGGAGAGGATCTCAGGAGATGATCCATGGGTAAAACAAACATCTGCCTAACATAGTGTCTGTGTGAGGGGTTATCTAAAAATGCTAAGGTTATTGGTCACATAAATGAACATATAAGAAAATAATCATTAAAAAAAAAACCTGTCTTGTCCTGATTTACACAAAGCAAGTTTAGTTAATAACTTTGCAGGTTAGATGTTACACACTTTAAATAGCACTAAATGATGTAAATCTGTTAAGAACAGGTTTAAAATTGTACAAGAGTTAATCATAAGATGAGTTCTTAATTGAAAAATTGTTTCGCACCAATGTACAGAAAATAATGTTTCATAGAATAGTGTTTGGTTTGTTGCAATATTTGTGAGTCATTCCTTTTTCTCTGTACTAAACAGATCTACAAACGTCAACCAGGACTAGATCAGTCTGAAGGAGCTGAAAATGAGGCTGAATTCAACTGTGGCCCAAAAGAGGTGGTGTATGCCAGAATTAATTTCTCCCTGTTGAACAGAGGTCCCAGAGTGGCAGCAGCACAGCGACGGAACACTGAGACAGAATATGCAGAAATTAAAACAAAAGGAGAAAGGAACATTGATGATGTGATGATGAATGAGGAGGATGAGAAGATGAAAGACTGTGTACAGGAAGTGGAACAAGAAGCTGAGGATGTGAAAGAAGACACTGAGGAAGCAGTGTATTCTAGCGTGAAGGATTTAATTGACGTCTGAGGACTTCACCGATTTTTCATACAATTGCCTCCTCTAGTGAGCAGGAAAAAAATCACAATGGAAGACTTGTAAATCAGTCCAGCGTCATTTTAAAGCCACATCTTTCAATCATTACCAGTTAGATGGGTTTTCTAACTGTGTTCTTACAGTTTATAACAAAAAACTAAACGAAATATTTTTTGTAGTAACAACATCCCTTGTTTAATATGTTGCTATGGCAATCAACAAATTCTAACTTGAAGCAAAATCGTTGCTCAACAACGTGAAAAAAGTACTTTCATAAATACCCGTTGTATGTGAGATGGTGACAGATGACAGTTACTTATATGCACAATGCTTCCTGTTACTGTTATGAGTTAGAGGAAGAATGTGAGTTATAGAAACTATGAAAATACATTCTGTAAAGTTGTACAGATGTATTTTTTGTATGTTTTCAGATTGTATTTTCAAACTGTATAAATCACAACTGGGAGAGATTTTCTTCAATGTATTCATGTTTTCTTATTCATATAATGACAGTATCTAGAATCTGCACTCTCAGTCTCTTTGACCTTCACTGAGCTTTTTAATACATATTTTAAAGCTGGGATTTAAAAGCTGCCAGTCTAACATTATGAACATAGAAGTTTTTTGTTTTTAGATGAAAATCTGTCTCAGGTTTTTCTTTTTTGTCTCATTTCTAATTTACATGTATTTGTTGATGACAACACACACACACACACACACATATAAATATATATATATATATTTTATATATATATAAAATATTATATATATTATATATATAATATATATATTCTCCCAATTTTAGCTTCTCTTTGCATCATCTTGCAAACAGGAACACAACACGTTGCTCAGTTTTTGTTTAATCAAACAGACCAACATCAAACCTTTTAGCTGAAGAATGTTACAAATCTGTCCCAGATGTTTAAATGTGTCTGAGTCATTGTTAAATTTCCTCTTTTGGAATTGAATTGCATAATAATTGTCATGTTAACCTGCCTCACTCTATGACAACTGTTTTATATGATGATACTGTATAACTTCATAGAACAAAATAAGCAGAAAAAACATTGTTTCTTATAGAAGGGATCGAAAATCAATGACAATAAATGTTTAGTCAATCCATAATAAATAAATGTACAAAGAACTAGCAAGGCATGTAAATAAAAACGAGTATATTGCACAACTTGTTGAAATTCTTGTTTTAAGCGCAAAATGTGCAACATTTGCACAAGCAAAACACAAGAAAGCTGAAAAAAGATTGTCAGATTCTGCTATTGCATGAGGTGTGAGCTTTGGCAAAGCACTGTAGAAAGCAACATATCTGCACAAGGGGGTGGGATGGGGGGGACTTCACAGATAAACAAGTGAGTGAAACCATGAGGAATTGAGGGAAATAAGGAATCAAGACTCAAGTGGTAAATTGTGATTAAGGTGATGAAAGAAAACCTAGTTTCTCCTAAATCAAAGTGTTTTTGTTAAAAACATTCAACTCTACTTCTTCATATAGGTCTGATTGCAATGATTATAAAAGTACAGAATCTTCAGTGTGTCAGTGGTTTTCCTGTTGATTGCCTAATTTTAAAAAAAAAGAGCATTCTCATCAAAAAATATAAATCAATGTCACATCAAGTGTAAACAGAGTAGAAGAACAGTGTGTTAATCAAATAAGTAAATGAGTTAATTACTGAAACATCTGATTTAACTGACGTATTTGTACAGAAATATTTTTAAAACAGAACTGCAATCTATATTTACACAAGAGGGGTGGGGGGGTTACAATGAAGCAACAAGCTTCCTGAAAACTTGTTGTGCAAAAAGGAAGAACAAGAGAAGAAAGGAAGAGAAACGACAGAGAAGAAAGTTTTGGAAAGAAAGAGCAAGAACATCGAAGAGGTAAAACAAGATTTATCTTAAAATGATGTATTTAACATTATTATATCAGATGTGAATCTGCTGTTAAAAGTAGGAGTTGATGTGTAAAAGTAAATGTAAACTGGATTCAGTCTCTGATCAGTTAAACATGTTGGATATTTGATTTATTGAGTTTTATTTGTTTTTATAGATGATCTTTTATCTATAGTTTAGTTGTTGGAAAGGTTATCAGACAAAAGTATGTTTATTTGACGTGACTGAACAGAATTGTTGTCAAAAAGAAGCATGTCTGAAACCGG
This sequence comes from Pachypanchax playfairii, assembly GCA_006937955.1. Lineage (NCBI taxonomy): Eukaryota > Metazoa > Chordata > Actinopteri > Cyprinodontiformes > Aplocheilidae > Pachypanchax > Pachypanchax playfairii. The sequence goes on along the minus strand of SSNP01000010.1, from coordinate 3,340,571 downwards.
ACAAAGATATCTATCACCATATCTAATTATATTTTCTGTTTCTACATTTCAACAACACTTGCTAATCTGTTGTTTGTTGTTTCCATAAACAGAGAAAAACTTCTGAGCACTCAGTAAAAATGTTCCTACTCATCTGGATAATTCTGCTTTTCCCCGTGAGACACACCAACACTTATTCAGGTACAGTACTGTCAAGTTTATCCTTTGCTGTTGCGCAAAACTACAGATAGTTTATATTAGCGCTTTTATTAATAAGCATGTTTTCAAATTAAAACATATTCTCTAAGATTTTAACAGGGATTAACATGTTAATCTGATATATTTTCATGCAAATACTGTTTTATATTCTGTATTTCTGTTGTATAAAATTCAGCAAAATCCAAATACAGTATGTAACATGAAACAGAATTTTTTTTTTATTGTATTTTTTTAAGTATTTGATTTAAATGTTATGGTTATGAAGACTGTTTTGTTTTTGTCCTTTGCAGACTGGGGAAAAGAACATTGTTTTAATGCAGGATCAGGGCAGTACTGTATTACTCTTCATGATGGAATAATAACAGCAGAGGCTGGACTCTGTGTTGTGATTCCATGTTCCTTCACTACTGGCTATTATTTTAACCCAACAAATATCGTCTGGTCCAGATGTGAACTGTCTAAACGACAGTGTGAGGATTCTGATGCAATATTTGCCTCCAGCAACACCCCCGTTCAGTCTGGATTTACAGGACGAGTCTCAATGTTGGAGCCAGATATGAGACAGAGGAACTGCGGCATCATGATCAATGATATCACCAAGTCTGATTCTGGATCATATCAGCTCAAAGTTAATGGTTTTCTTTATGGAAGGGCAGATAAATATGTATTTCGACAAAAAACAACTGTCAGTGTTAAAGGTGAGAAATGCCGCAAGTAAAATAATTGTGTTGATTTTAGAACTTTTGAATAAAGAACAAACATACTGTACATTAGATGTATTAGAAAATTTAATGAGTATTATGATAAGACACAGAGAATTTCTTATCATTTGTTGACCTCTGTGGTCAGCTGATAGAAACTGTTATTCACTCCCAAACTATAACACCTGATAAAATATCTGAACGTTTCATCCAAATTCATAAGAAATTATTGATTTTAGTTTGTTAATTTGAATTTATTAATGAAACCTGTTTCATCAGGTCTAACTCAGAGGCCCACAGTGATGGTTCCTCTACTGACAGAGGGACAGCAGAGCACACTGACCTGCACTGCTCCTGGTCTCTGCTCCGGGTCTCCTCCTGAGTTCCAATGGACATGGGGAGGAAAAGGACAAAAAGACTCTAACATCTCAGAAAACACCATTAAGATCCACACTGAGAACCTGTCTGCTGTCACACAGAGACACAGCTCAACTCTGACCTTTAACCCCTCTGCTAAACACCACAACATGAAAATCATCTGTAAGATCAGCTTCACAGGCAACTTGACTAAAAAGGAGACTGTAACTCTGAACGTGAGCTGTAAGTACTTCACTTCCTGAAACTCATTAAAATTCTGTCAAATGATGCTCAAATAATTAATGTCAGAATTTTTTATCAGGTAATTTGTGTCTTGTATTTTTGCAGATATTAAACAAATTACAATCACAGGAGAAACTCGAGTGAAGGAGGGAGAGACTCTGAATCTGAACTGCAGTGTGGAGAGTTTCCCATCATCAGTTGTCACATGGTCTAAATCTGGAACTCAGAATAACATTTTAACTCATCAGTCAGAAGAACAAGGAGTCAGCTGTCTGAACATCTCTAATGTAACAGTGGAAGTTTCTGGGTTTTACATCTGCACAGCAAAGTATGTGGACCGAACTCTGACAAAGGAAATCAATGTAACAGTGATGTGTGAGTACATTAAGTTTTTATTTTCACAAAGACCCACATTTCATTACATTTATACCAACTTAATATTAATGTATTTCTGTACTGTTTCCTAATAATATAAAATTTGAATTATAGAAACGTACAGACTCCCCTGTTGAACACATATACATCATAGCCTACGCTCCTTTTTAAATAGAAATGAAGTCAAAAATACAGTATGTATTACAACTTTTGAACTCTCACTATTATATAGAGTTTAAAACACAAGTTTCATGTTTAAGACCAAAAATATTTATGCACATGCTCGACACCTCTTGGTGGCGGTGTTACAGCACCACATGTGTGACTAGTGTAGTGAAGTCTTAGTCACACTGACCGGTAGAAACAGCTGAGAACACATTATGAATGCTTATCGGACCATTTCCTTCAGCCTAGTTAAGCTTTAAGGCAGCCTTATAAGAACACACAGAAGGCCGTCACTCACATTCCCTGACAGAACGTGTAAAAAACCAGTAGGATCTTCATAACAACAACTTGGAATTGCCATGATCTTCAAACTTTCCACCATCTGACCTGTGGAACGTTTCAAGGCAACTCTATGAAGAACGTAAGAACTATTTAGCCAGCAGGTGGCAGAGAAATCATCTTATTTTTGTCAAGCATGCCCCAAGTTACACTTGGAAATTGAACGGCAGCCATACCAACTTTGTAAAAATGCTGAAGGGAAACTATGCCAACCTCTACAAATTTTTACAAACTCCAAATTTTGTGTGAAACAGGATATTTGGACAAACCAATTGTTTGTAAGAACTTTGATGACCAGGGTTTATAAAAGTGTGTTGGTTTGTTTCCAGGGATTTTGTGTGGATGAAGATATTTCTAGAAACAATGTTGCATTGGCATGGATATTTTCACAAATGACACATAAAACATAAAACATCAGTGTAATGTGTCCCTTACATAAATGCTTCATTTCAATATATATACTGTGAATGAATGCTATCAGATTATCTGTCCCACGCACTTGTTTTGCCCAAGAGGACAAAAAAGAAAGACGTGAGAGTTTGATCAGTTGTTTTATTGTTGTTAAACAAACTGTATTCATTAAAACACTTTAATGTTCTCTACAGACATGAGGGAACCTCAGATTGATGGAAACGTAACGGTTAAGGAGGGAGATAACTTGACTCTGACCTGCAGCGTCGACAGCGTCCCTCCTTCACGCGTCATCTGGACTAAACATTTGCAGAATGATGCTTTAACCAACCAGAGAGAAGAAAGTGGAATTAATTCTCTCGTCATTTCTAATGCAACACAAGAGAGTTCAGGACTTTACGTCTGCACAATAACGTATCTCAATAAGACCTTTACAAAAGGATTCAACATGACTGTGACATGTAAGTACAAAAAGTAGAGTTTCAGAAGAAATTGCAATGTGTTCCTTGTATTTCACATTGGACACAAGCTGTGATATACACTGTGTCTTGTTTTTAGATTGTCTATCACACACTCACCCATCTCACACATACTGTATAACATACTGTTATATCTCATCTTACATTCTCATCTGTTTTTATGTTTACAGGGTTTTCAAATATCCTAAAAGGTTCTGGATGTGTTCATCAGTCAGATGTTCTGACCTGTGTGTGTATCACTGAGGGGTTTCCTTTACCTACAATCACATGGCCACTACTGAAGGACCACACTAAATACTCTCTCACTACCAGAGTGTTAAACCACACTGTAAACAGCACAGTCACCATAAAACACCATGGAAACATCAGTGTGGAATGTTTCAGCAGCAATGAAAATGGGGAAGTAAAAGAAACCCTCATGATTAAAACAAACTTGCCAGAAAAAGAAGGTACTTTATTTCAGTTGTATCATTATATGTTTGACCACTTCTTTAAAATGGTCATCGCCTCGTTTCTTAATTCACACCCCTGCAACTATATGACATAGTAAAACCAACTAAATGTTTTTTTACAATCACATGGTTTTTTTTCTGTCTCCTTATTGCAGGTCAAACTAAAAACATTATAAAATCAGTTTCCAGGCTGGAAGTCATTACGGCCTTTTTGGTTGGGGTTCTTCTTTCAGCTATTATTTGTTGTTTGGCAAAAAAATGCTACAGGTAAACGGTTTTATTTGTTTTTAAATGTTCAAGACTTTACTTGAGTATTGTATGTAACATCAGTTGTTGTATACATATATTATTATGCAGAGGAAAACAGAAGAAACCTGAAAATTTGGATGAGACTCTGGAGATGATGACCGGTCTAGAGGATCCATTGGTATTATTTTTTTCAATTAGTTATGAAAATGATGTGCTCTGCCCTAAATCATTTAAAGGCTTGATCATAATTACCTGTACTAACGCCTGGAAATGTGCTGCTAAAGATTTTTTGATCATTTCTTACTGCCTACTTAATGCAGCCTTTATGGCAGCCCTATAGGAGTCTAATGTTAGTGGCCCATTCAGACGTTTGTGTCCAGGTCGATGGTCTGATGGTCTCCTTGTAACAAAAATACTCATAGTACTCATTAGTAGACCAGAGGAAGGTTCCAACACACCTGTATGAAGACAGCAAGAATTCTGCTGTCAGCGTACGGCTGAAAATAACCTCATATCCTTAAGAATTCATCAAGTTATTCATGCTGCAGCTGTAATAACTACCTGTAGGAACCAGTTTCCACCTCTACAAATGTTCACAAACTCCAGATGTTGCAGGAAACAAGAGATTTGTACTCTCAGCTCATTTTACTTTGGTATTAATTTGATACTAATCATACGTAGCTTACTATGTTCTCATTGTAGAACACTCTGTGGTATTATTGGAAGCGTGAGTGTGGTTTTATTGGGTGAGTATTTTAGTTTAGTGAAAGGGGAACTTGCCATAGTTCACAAACTATCAAACTGTAATGGCAACAAAAAAAGATCCAGGGAAGAAAAAATTACTAAAGACTTGCTTCTCATGCAGTTTATACGCATTAAGTTATGGATCATTCAACAAAAGTCCCGATGGATGTGTTTTTATGGAGCTGCATGGGATCAGATTTTAAAAACTTTCTTAGTTCTGCTGCATTCATTAAAACAGATGCTACTCAAAAGTGTGTTGCCAAGCAGCAAATAAATAAGAAAAAAAGAAGAAGCATACAATGAAATAACAACCAAGCAGAAGTTCAGTCATCTCTTTTTAGAAAACATTCAGTTTGCGCATAAAAAATATGCGTAAAAATACATTTGCATGGAGTGGAAAGAGCCGATATGTGATTTTTTTTTAATTATCTTAAAGGCAGCACCATGTTTTGTTTCACAAACAGTTAAAAAGCAAGACACTTCCTGTTTTTGTTTCTTTACAATGTAAAGAAATTTCACATTTCAAGTCTTGTTCAAGCTGATTTTTCAAATATTGACTCAGACAGGACTTGAAACAAGGGATGGCACTAGAATACAGTTAATAAATGTGTGTTCGATTTGTTGCAACTGCTGTCATATCCCTTTTCTTTTTACCAACAGATAAGTGAAGGTCATATAGTTCATGATAACAAGACCCACGTCCAAAAGGGAACTGAAAATGAAGCTGTGGCTGCAGAGAACGTTGTTCCTGAATCAAACTGTGGATCAAATGATGTGGAGTATGCCAGCATTGATTTCTCCAAGTTGAAGAAGAAGAGTTTCAAAAAGGCAGTAAAAGAGCGAGAGAGCACAACCACAGAATATGCAGAAATTAAGATGGGGCTAAAAGAGGAAAGTAAAGGTAGTGTTAAGGAAGATGGAGAGAAGCTGAAATGTGAAGATGAGGAGTTGATGATGAACAATGGAATGAAAATAAAACAATGTGTCTCGGAGGAGCAGGGAGGCGAAGTGGAGGCAGTTTACTCTACTGTGAAAGATGTCATGGATGAAATGTAAAGACTGAGCTTTATTCTGCTTGATGGTTTCTTTTATCACATCCGATTTGATGTAAACTCTGTTTCTGTACCAGCTTGTTTCTATTCAGGGTCGTGAGGAGCTGATGCTTATCACCAGCGGTCAGTGGGCGAGAGGCGGAGATAAACCCTGGAGAGGTTGTCAGTCCATCACAGGGCCACATATAGACAGACAACCAGATTCATAAACACATTTTAAAGTTGCCAATTAACCTCACGCATATTTTTGGTCTGTGGGAGGAAGCTGGAGTCTCTGCATGCACGGAAAGAGCATGCAAACTCCATGTAGAAAGGTTGCAGCCTTGTTTTTAATCTTCTTACTGCATAGTAACAGTGTTACATTCTGCACCACCGTGCAGCCCTGACATGAATATATCCATTACTCACACTGTGACGAAAACAAAAAATAACCTATAAGAGCACAGCTGACACTTTCTACTGCACGGATGTCACATTTAATCAACAAATCCAGACACACACAAACATGTCACAGAGAAAACTCCTTCACTTCTCTTCATTTCAGCTTGGTCTCAAACATAAACCTAATATATTTTTATTAAGATGTGCATCAGTGCCCTTACTCTTAAGTTTACATAAATATTTTAGCGCAGCAATGGAAATGTTAATGTTAAATACGATTGCAGTTGGCCGATTTCGGAGGTTCTCAGAGACGCAATCTTCTGAGGTTGAAAAATGGGGAATTTATTGTGCTTTCTCACTCATGGCTGAGTAATATTGTACACAAATAAGTTAAAAAAAATGTTATTTTGACCCAAACAGGAATCTTAAAATAAAATGTGTTATTCCAGAATGTACATATATATAATACAGGTTTGTATTTTTATCTTATGCTTTGATTTACTATGTGTTTTGCACATGTAGAATGTGTCCTGCTTTTTTCACCCTTACTATAAATAAAAGTTTAAACAACCACTGTATTGGGGTAATTTGCAGTTTTTATTCTTTGCATTATTTAGAAATAGTCACAGGAAATGAGCAAAACAACACAAAATAGCCCTATCTGACATACATGTAGACTGTTTGTTCAAGTAAACGTAAAAAAAAAGTCAGTAAGATGCTTTGACACTAAAATACAACTAAAATGAGGAAATGAAAAGACGTCAGACACTCTCTTTGTGCCAGACAGATGTGGTTCAAACAGAAAAAATCAGACAGTCACAAACTCAGTTTGTTTCTGCAAAAAGAAAACTTTGTTTTCACAAAACTTTTGTCACCTATGTGCTTTGTTTTATTTTTGTTTATTTTTTTAAGTTTTAGATTGCTTTCTCAGAAATGCAGCTTAAGGGGGTACAAGCCAGTGGCTTCCTTATGCTGGTCCCAAGCCTAGCTGGTTGTGTCAGGGAGGGCGTCCGGTGTGAAACCTACACCAAGTAAACAATGTTGCATGTCACAAATTGGATTTCCACACCTAGGTTAACAGCAACCACCACCAGTGCCATTAACCTGCAGGCTTCTGATAGAAAATGTTTATTTATGTTACGCCAAAATAATCAAAGCATCTCATGCAGTCCTTCACGCTGCACTGGGTCGCTCAGATCATGTGCTGATCCATCTGATTCCTCCATACAGGCAAAAATTAAAACTCTCTAAGCCTGTTGTGAGGACATCAAAGAAGTGGACAAGTGAGGCTGTTGGAAAACACTGACTGGTCTGCTACCAGCTGATTGGATGAGTTTACAGGTGCTGTAACATGATACTGTACATCAGTTTCTGTGAGGACAGCTATATCATTAAACACCAGGGTTAGAGACAGTTATTATAGACCCTGGTTCACACCTAAACTCATACAGCTGAGGTCATAAAAAAAGCTGCTGTTAGGAGTGAAGACAGAAAGATAAAACACAGATTTAACAAAAAGGTAAGACATGCTAAACTACTAGCAGTTCTCAGCCAATGACTCTGCCTCTATATGGAAATTACTCAGGTAGATAACAAACTACAAGCTGATGCCTATCTCCAGCTTTCATTGGGCATGCAAGGAGAACATGCAAACTCCATGCAGAAAGAAGAAGATTGTTTCCTCAGAGGAACTGCACTTTGGAACAAAACTAATAAGTTTATATGTTATCTTAAACAACCTGTCCTTAATTTTAGAACACTTTGCAATAGATAACATGTACTTGTGTGTCACGTCAAAGTGCTAAGAGGAAGTCATTAAAAACCAATATGTTCCTGTTGTAAACAAAAATCTCACAAATCAACATGCACACTCAGACTCACGTGTCTGGTCATTTCCAAATCACCAGGCTAAAACGTATGTTTAAGTTTTATCTGTAGAACACACACATGCATGCAGAGAACATGCAACCTCTATACAGAAAGGCCTAAAAGATACTGCCATTCAGAGCTGAGACTTTGTTACTGTGGTTGCTGCTGTATGTCAGTTTTAGAGGGGAAACTCTGTGCAGTGATGTAAAGAGAAACTTCCTGGAACCAAAATATAAAAGAAGTAGAAGAGGAGGAAGAGAAAAAGTGTCAGTTAAGAGCAGAAACATTCAGCAGACGTCAGTAAAAGAAAATAAGCAGGAGAATCAAAGCAGAAAGGTAAGAGTTGATTTTTCTTTTTTTTTTTTTTAGATTAAAACAATATTGACTTGATTAAATAAAGATCCCTGCAATATTGTTGCCTCAGTGTCTTTGACATAGTTTTTATTTGTTATAGAAATATCTATCTACAGTTTCTCTGACCCTAACTTTGATGAGTTTGGGGCAGCTGTAGTGTAATTGGGAGAGAGATCATCTCCCACTCTGGAGGTCAAGGTTCAATCCCGGGTCTCAGCAGGCTATGTGTCAAAGTATCCTTGGGCATGATGCTGAACCCCATAACTAACCCCCCCCCAGGGTCCCGTGCTCCTAACAGATGGGTCGAATGCACAGAGCTGAATTTCCACATTGTGGGACTTTACTGGGATTCATCTCTTATTTAATAGACATAGACAAAAATGATCAAAGTTTTAAAACTTTTGATGAAATGATACTTCAAACTGTTTAATTAAAACAAGTACACATACAGTATATGTTTATATTCATGTCAAAATCCTCAAAAGACTTTATTAACATGACTACAGATTACACTGTTTCCATCATTTCAATCTGTGCTGTCAACCATAAAGGTGTTTCTGATCCAGTTCCCTTCAAATGATTTTGTATTTGTCTTAACTTTTTTTTTAAATGTTACAAAAAGAGTAAACAGGTCCTCGACAGCTGAGAATCTACACAAACATGTTTGTGTGCGTGTGTGTTTTCATTACAGGTGGTGACTGTCAAAATGTTTCACTTGATCTGGATGATTTTCATCGGTGCTGCATTGGGTAAAAAAATAGCTTTAACAAAACTTGTTGTTAATTTGATGAAATAAATAAAGTTAAAAATAAAGTCAGTTTTTAATCATGTTTAGGTTTTTGAATCGTCACGTTATTGATTATTTTCTCTCCTAGATGCATATTTGAGTTTATACCCTGCGAGATATTAAATCTGTCAACACTATTTATTTAGTTATTTGTTTATTTTTATTGTTTTATAAGCCAGTTTTATAATGAGAATTTTAATTTGTTTGGCTTCATGTAACAGTGAAATTTGTATCTTGAGAAGTTCAAATGATTCAGTAAAGACTATGAATATTTTAGATGAAACCAGAATCATAAACACTTATTTCTCATCAAAATATTTTGTATAACTCTAACCCTAACCCATACCCCCTATAGCTGACAATCAAACAAGCCCAACTCCGACTATGGAACAGAAAAGCACATGGAACGGCACTATTAGCAGTATGGGAGACACAACTTCCTTCACCTGTCCTGAAAACTCATCTGCAAAAGCAAACCAAACTCTGAGAAGTTAGTAGTCCAACCACTCTTCTACTAATTCACACATAAACTTTACAAACTGTTAAAGAAATGTTTGAGCTCTTAATCTCAGCTGTTTGTGCCTCATATTTCACACCTTAAATTGCTTGAAACTTTGTGTGTTTTTTTTTTTAAGTTGAGTTTAAAGCAGTACAAAATAACTTTGACAACTTTAAGCTACAGTTTTGAAACTAAGTGGATACTCACCGTAAAAAAAATGTTTGGCTTCGTATTAGACACTCTGCACGCCTCCGATGGCTTAAAATGGACTAAATAACTTCAGTAATTCGGGTCGCAGCCAGAAGTGGTGTTCTGACGCTTTCTGTTGCCCTGAAGACAAATGCCGCCATAGTACGAATTGACAACTTATTTCATAAAGAGATGTCATTGGAAGTTTATACAGTATTCTCCTTTAGAGTACTCTGTTAATTATTTAAGCATATTTTTATGATCCTTCCCAGATATTTGCTATATAAAAGCTCTCTGGGTCTATTGTTGGGTCCTTCTCCTCTGGGTGTGTCCAAACATTTGCCTGTCGCTCTGACAATGCAAAGAAAGTAAAAATAACATCATATTTAGTGTTTCTGTCCTGGGAGAATTTATTTGATAGGTAAAATGTATTTATGGAAAAATATAGAAACAAAAAATAAACAATATATCAGTTTATCGAAGTCAAGACTGTAGAAGGGCACACGTGCAGAAGGAGTAGGCAGCACATCTCAACAGGTAGCATATTTCAGCAGAACACCAGTTCCAGCAATGGCGGAAAAGATATTTAGTACTGCTTTAAAGATCACTGCTTTGACTGTTTCATTCATTTACATAATGCTTTGTTTATTTATTCAACAACATGTTTTCTATCATTCAATTAAGGTTGCCTTTAATCAAACTTGCATTGCAGCTTGGCAAGCAAATTATTTTAATGAGTTTTTTTAATCTGGCTCCAAATCTCTCCCTGAATGAAATTAAAACAAATCATCAGATTGTAAATTGTCTTGCACTCCTGTTCTGAAGTCAGACGACTCACAGAATCACACTACAAGCTCACATTCACACACATCTATTAAATTACATAATGTGGCCACAGCTGCCCTTTTTTTGATAACTTTTTATGTGACAGAAGAAAATTATGGACCGTGCGTTTGCACAATCAACAATAAATGATATCACTAACTATACCTGTTAAAATAACAAAACATTAAGCACTAGTTGTTTTTTTCAACATTTATCCTCATTTCATCTTGTTTTTGTTTATACTTTGTCTTTCTTCCAAAGATCTTGAATAGCAGCTCTATAAATTCAGTGTTCAGTCAATGATTGCAACCCGCGCATGTTCGTTTCCTTTACCCTTCATCAATTTCCTGCAATCAAAGAACAGCCTTAAGCACGCTGTCATGACCGATGTGTCTGATTACTCAGTTACTGTACAGTTACTCTGTAAGCTGACATCATCACCATGCAAACATCTCAAAAACACAACAACAAACAAACTACAAAACTTAAGCAAATGTTTACATTCCAAAATAATGAATATATTATGAATATTATTATATTATAATATATAAAGAATACATTCCTGTTTTATCTCTTTAAATGACGTGACTTCTAAGTTGTTTTTTTCCCAGATCCGTTTGATGTTCTGTGTATATGGCATCTATTGTCCACACATCCAGTTTTAAGCTCCATTGTGTTTGGGATTGGCATTTTGATTGGAATGTTACTGTCAGCCATCATTGCTTGTTTAACAGTTAAATGCTGCAGGTAAGCAAATGTTTTGTGTGTATGCATGAATGAAATGATGTATGTATGTATGTGGTAATGCAGATTTTCCTGAATAATGTACACAATCATTCTGCTTAAAACATGATAACTATACCTGGCAAATAAGAGATCTTATTGCTTCATTGTTATTTAACTCCTATTTGTTATCTTTGGTTTTTAAAAATAGAAAGAAGAAATCAAGAAAAATAGACAAAGATCTAGAAATGATGTTGACTGAAGCAGTTTCCAGGGTATGTATATTATCATTGGTTATTAAGCAGTGTTTCATATGCAGCATGTCACAGTAACAAATAGTTATAACTTAATTTCAGACTAGACTAGAGGTCACAGATTGTTTGTTGTCTCTATGAGAACTCAAGACTCAGTCTGATGAAGGTCAGAGGTCTGATGAAGGTCAGATGTCTGATGAAGGCCAGAGGTCTGATGAAGGCCAGATGTCTGATGAAGGCCAGAGGTCTGATGAAGATCAGATGTCTGATGAAGGCCAGAGGTCTGATGAAGGTCAGAGGTATGATGAAGGCCAGAGGTCTGATGAAGGCCGGATGTCTGATGAAGGCCGGAGGTCTGATGAAGGCCGGAGGTCTGATGAAGGTCGGATGTCTGATGAAGGCCAGAGGTCTGATGAAGGTCAGATGTCTGATGAAGGCCAGAGGTCTGATGAAGGCCGGATGTCTGATGAAGGCCGGAGGTCTGATGAAGGTCGGATGTCTGATGAAGGTCAGATGTCTGATGAAGGTAGGCCAGAGGTCTGATGAAGGCCAGAGGTCTGATGAAAGTCAGATGTCTGATGAAGGCTGGATGTCTGATGAAGGCCGGAGGTCTGATGAAGGTCGGATGTCTGATGAAGGTCAGATGTCTGATGAAGGTAGGCCAGATGTCTGATGAAGGCCGGAGGTCTGATGAAAGTCAGATGTCTGATGAAGGCTGGATGTCTGATGAAGGCCGGAGGTCTGATGAAGGTCGGATGTCTGATGAAGGTCAGATGTCTGATGAAGGTAGGCCAGAGGTCTGATGAAGGTCAGATGTCTGATGAAAGTCAGATGTCTGATGAAGGCCGGATGTCTGATGAAGGCTGGAGGTCTGATGAAGGTCGGATGTCTGATGAAGGTCAGATGTCTGATGAAGGTAGGCCAGATGTCTGATGAAGGCCGGAGGTCTGATGAAGGTCGGATGTCTGATGAAGGCCGGATGTCTGATGAAGGTCAGATGTCTGATGAAGGTAGGCCAGAGGTCTGATGAAGGCCAGAGGTCTGATGAAGGTAGGCCAGAGGTCTGATGAAGGTCAGATGTCTGATGAAGGTAGGCCAGAGGTCTGATGAAGGTCAGATGTCTGATGAAGGCCAGAGGTCTGATGAAGGCCAGATGTCTGATGAAGGCCAGAGGTCTGATGAAGGCCAGAGGTCTGATGAAGGCCAGAGGTCTGATGAAGGTCAGATGTCTGATGAAGGCCAGAGGTCTGATGAAGGCCAGATGTCTGATGAAGGCCAGATGTCTGATGAAGGCCAGAGGTCTGAGAGTCTCTTGTATCAATCTGACTATTAAACACAGCTAAACAGGCGGAGCCTCGTCACACTGTATCAACATGTATATGAACGCTTTCATTTCATACATGAAATGATCTTAAACTTCTTTCCTTTTCAACTCACTTTGACTCTTGATAAATAATTCTTTCACTACAGCAGCTCTAATTATAACTTCAACTTTGGGACAGTTTGCCTTTTTAATATTAGGTCTGCCCAATTTCTGGAAACTCTACTTAAGACTCGCCTTTATGAACTGGCTTTTATTCAAAGTTGTTTATTTTATTGCATTAATTTATACATCCCTATTCATACATTTTATTGTATCATTGTAATTGTTTTTAACTTGTTTTACCCTCTGAAGCGCTTTGGGTAGTGTTACTGTAGTAAACGTGCTAAATACATTTGACCTTGACCTTAAACTGCATTATTTTATTTTGTAAACAATATATCTCAGTTAAAACTGCAACAAGTTTTAAATTGACTAAACAGCAATGATTTTAAAATGAACAAGATGAATAGTTCATAATTATTAATAGATTTAAGATTTTAAACATGTAGTTTTGCATTTTTTGATGTTGTTGCTTTTTATTGAAGAAGTAAATTTAGACTCATCTGAGAAAGCTTATGTTTAACACAGTGATCTTCACTAAGACTGAAACAAGAGCAGGTGTCATCAGCTATGGAAATAGTTTTAAGTACCATTAAGCTTTTCATATTCTAGAAATGTTGATGTATTAAGGTCTTAAACATTGAAAAAAAAGTGCAAAAAACGTACATGCTTTTTTTATTCTGACGTCAGTGAAATCGCAATAATCAAAAGTAGTAAAATTAGTTTATTTTGAATTAGAAACTGCAATAAGCACAAAAAGCAAAAGGTCTGCAAAAGTTCTGTTTACTAATTACCAAAAGAATTCATGACTGACCTCTGTTGTCTCATTTTTTATCATTTGATGACAGAAAGAAGAGGATGGGGTCCAGGACTTACCCAACAATGGCATCCAGGACATACACGATAGTGGGATCCAGGACCAACAAGCAACAGAGAGAGGATCTGAGGACATTAATGACATTAGTGAGACAGACATGACACAGAGAGAGACTGTATATACTAATATAGATTTTCTTGCTATGAAAAACAAGAATCCTGCTGATGTGAAGAAACATGACACAACGGAAACCGAGTACGCTGAGATTAAGAAAGGTGAAATCAAAGAGAGACAAGAGGATGAACAGGAGGATGGTGAAACATTGCATGGTGATGATGGAGGGAAGGTAGTAACAGAAGAGGGTGAGGAGCTGAACTGTGTGGCTGAAGAGGACATGGGGGAGGAAGTGCCTCTCTATTCCACAGTGGCAGAAATAATGGATGAGAACTGAAGACGTTGATGGAGTCACACGCTTTATGTCTCCAGTTTCATATATACAAACAAACCTTTATTGCTTTTCTTGGTGTTTAGGAAGCAGGTTTTGACAACACGATAAGCATAAAAATACCAACAAGAACTCCAAAGAGGTGAGAGTTAATTCGAGGACAGGAAGTGGTTCTCTTGAAATGGAATATGACGGTTCTGCAGGCTTTTCTTTACTGTACGGTCATGCTGACCTGAAACCAGTTTAGATTTTAGATCCTTTGCATGTTTGAGAAGTTGCAATGTAATTTATTCAACTATAATTACATTTTACTTGTTCAGATGATCCTTAATTTGTGGACATTAAATTATACACAATTTTTAAATCCCTTACAGGTTAGCATGCATCACAAAACTAACGGCACATTCTTCTTTAGTTCAGAGCTGTTCAAGCAGACCTATTGGATCAGTATAGGAGATTTTGGTGAAAAGCTTGTTGATGCATTACTGTATGTGCAAAAAGTTGCAATTTATCAGATTTTTGCAAAGTCACATCAGACAAAACAGTCTTTAAAATCCTTTAGTTTGCTGTTAGTTCTTCTATGCAGTTTGAATCTACTTTATAGTGTATATGTGTAAAGTTTTAGTAAAACTGACCTGGTGTTGGATCAGTTAAACTTGTCTTTAGTCCAAACATTTAAACACATTGTCACTGCATTTAGGTAAAGTCTGAGTTCATGTATCATTACTTTGAAATTAAAGAGTTATTATTTGTGATAAACTGTCACTTCTTGTTTTTTGTAAGTAAGATGCAGCTATTTAAAAAAATCTTTGTTCATGGAAAGACTGACCAAACTGTGGTGAAGCAATAGCATTTATACTTCCTTTTTTATCGACAAAAGACAGGAAACTCACATTTAGAGAAACACACTAAATAAAAACACATTATTTACCTTTTTAATGCCTACATGTGTATTAATTTATAAATCATAATTAAGTTCAGGGTTTGGGGGGGGGGGGTTTGCACGCATTTTTTGCAGCTAAAGTAAGTTCATGTTTATCAAAACAGAAAAAGGCAGTGGAAGAGGAAACTTGTAAAGAACGAAACTAAAGTGATACCTTTAGAGAAGTACATAAATACCCACTGCAGTAAAACTGTGAGAACAGCTGTAGTCGTTTTATAAACTGCAAACATATTAGGTCCATATAAGGTGACAGTTAAAAATAAGATAAATTTAGATTTTTTTTTTTTTTTTCAATTTATAGGTTTACAGGTCATTATTAGAATGAATGAAAATAATATGTAAAACAAAAATAGTGGTATTAACTAGTATTACTGCTCTAGTAAGAGTGAGAAGTGAGAAGTCACAGTTCAAATTCTCTCTCATATTAGGGAATTCAACATTTCATAAACTGGATCTTTAGTTTCTCAAGATGTTCCATTTCATCATGTTTCTGTGTGTAAAAAACAGCCTTTCATTTCAGTTTCTCACAAAAAAACAAAAAAACATTGAAAACAGCCATGTTTTATACATTCAGCACAGACACAGACATTTTGTGATAGTTTGAATTTCCACTGGTGAAGTCTTAATGATTTAATGAGAAGAGCTGAAACATCTACCACAAACTGTTACAGCCAAAGAAGGAAGTGGCGAGAGAAAAAGTTTGTGTCACACAGTAGATGAAAGCAGAAACAAACTTGCAGAGGATCAAGACAAAAAAGGTAAAACGGTATGAACTTATTATTTTATATAAATACGTATGTTTATAAACTCTTTTGTAAATTCAATTATGGATTTTTGATTTTTGATGAGCTTTTTTAATTAAATAGATCTCATTTAAACAAGTTACATCAAAGTGCTAGATGTTTAAAAGCAAAGTTTCCATTGATAGTGTAAGTGAACAAAAAGAAAAGCTGCGGTTCTCTCTACTCTGTTGTAGACACTGATCCTCATGGGAAATTAATCAGTCAAATTTTAAACCTTCGTATGAATTATATGATCATGTAACATCCTGTGCTAACATCTGTGCTGACAGCTGTGGACAGGTTCCTGTTCAAATTTGATCATCCATACTTCCTCTATGTTTGTTACAGTTTTTACTCAGATAAACTACATGCTGATGAGAGAGTGACCAAATCTCTTGTTCGCTGAATCAGAATGTTCATTATCGTCTGTGTGATTCTGCTCTTCAAGGTGATGAGCACCAGTTCCAGCTCAGGTATAACTTACAGCTTTACTGTAATCTTGTTGCAACAAAACCAGAACATTTTCCAACCATATTTTAAAGTCATACGGGTTTTGAAACAGTCTGAAAGTGTAAATGACTAAACGTTTATAACACATTAAATATGATTATTTTGTGCTACTTTAACTTTATATATATATTACTTTATTACTTTAGTTTATATATTAGTAACATAAATGGAAAGGACAACAAAAAACAGGAAATTTATGTTATCATGAAATAAAGCAAATGGTACAATTTTTATTAAAATATGGAATTCCATTTGTGCCAAAAATATGCTCATGCAGACTATGCATGTCTATGGACTATGTAATATGGATATCCTCAGTATAAAGATGTAATAAAACACTTAAACCTGTGTTTGGGACTTTGAACAACACTTCAGTCAGTACCACTCTATTTGAATAAATAAATTGTCTATTTATAAGGTATGAACCTAACCTAACATTTATGGCAATTTCATTGTTTTACAGTTTTTCTGCTCTCCTTTTCTCTAAACTGTGAACACAAAACCAAAATTTCAAGCTACTTTCACAAAACCTCAGATTCTTCTTGCAAAACTAAAATTTTCACCTCAAAACAGTTCAATCTGCTCAAAACTAAACTATGTTGTCAAATCGTGCCGTGACTCAATCGAAATTAAAAACACTACAGAACAGTCACTAAACACTAAACAAAGAGAAAACAATTCTCAGGACATGAAGCTGGAGAAATAAATGTTTGTTTTTCATTGTAGGCTAAATGCATGTTGCAAAACAAAAAAAACTGTACATTTACTTGTACAAAAAGACAAAACAGAAATCTTGTGTATTTACACGTAGCGCTTGTAAAAATGAACAGAAATTGTATGTGTTTGCCACTTGTGTACAGTAAGCCCATGTAAAAAAAAAGTACAAAAATATACAAATAAGTGCATTACTCAGACACAGCATCGTGTCTCCGTACTGGGTCAGATCACAGGACTTCATCCATATTACAGGCCACATGTCGTATCCAGGCTTGGTTTGCCTCCACACATACATGTATGTCACCACAGGCAAGTCCCATGGCTTGCAGGAGACTTACCCTGGTATAATGAATGTTTTTGTTATTGTTTTAAAAACAAATGAGTTTTTATGCATAAATCAGTTAATTTATTTGTGTTATATCTTGTTTCAAAGTTCAGAAGAAAGTGGAGATCACTGGAGAGAGAACTGTGGTGGAGGGTCAAGCTGTTAATCTGACCTGCAGCTTTAACAGTGTTCCTTCTTCTTCCATCACTTGGACCAAACATGGCTTCAACACAAGCATGATCAACGGCACTGGAGCAGCAACTCTGTTTATTCCTAATGTGACAGCAGAACATTCTGGACAGTACCTCTGTACAGCAGAACACCTGAACATCACGCTGACAGAGAAAGTGAACATAAGAGTAAAATGTAAGTTGCATTGAACACACAATGAACAGTGGAATTCAGCTTGATACAATATGTTCTCAGTAGCTTTTATGTGTTTATAAAGATGTACGGATGCCCCAGATCACCGGACAGACAGCCATCATGGAGGGAGATTCTCTGAATCTGACCTGCACTGTTGATAGTTTCCCTCCATCTTTAATCACATGGACTAAACATGATGCCAACAAAAGTCTGAGCAATACAACTGGACCTGAAACTGGATCATCCAGTCTAATCATCCATAATGTGACAGTAGAGGATTCTGGACAATATTCCTGTTCAGCACTATATCCAACCAATCAGACTCAAGGCATTAATATAACTGTGACAAGTAAGTTTAAGTGGAAGATCAGGTTCATTTTCCTGTAATACACATAATTATGTAAAGTTCAATATGTAAATTAAAACATATTCAGGGAATTTAAATGAAATGTTCATTAACTTACTTATCCTAACTTTTATTTGGTAAATCAATAACTTTTAAAGTCAATGCTATGATTTGTAGATAAAATAGGCGATTAATTTTAGATTTATGTTTATGTCATTTGTCCTAAATCTTGTCTTAAAGTTCAGAAGAAAGTGGAGATCACTGGAGAGAGAACTGTGGTGGAGGGTCAAGCTGTTAATCTGACCTGCAGCTTTAACAGTGTTCCTTCTTCTTCCATCACTTGGACCAAACATGGCTTCAACACAAGCATGATCAACGGCACTGGAGCAGCAACTCTGTTTATTCCTAATGTGACAGCAGAACATTCTGGACAGTACCTCTGTACAGCAGAACACCTGAACATCACGCTGACAGAGAAAGTGAACGTAAGAGTAAAATGTAAGTTTACACGATGTTTTGGGATAAAACTAAGAGCTTTTCCATGAAACCGTCTTTTTTAATAAACATTGTAATTTACTTTTTTATTTAATGATTTATTCTTACTCATTTTGGCATGTATGTTCATAGATGTGAGGGAACCAAAGATCACTGGAGAGTCAACAATTAAGGAGGGGGATTCTCTGAATTTAACCTGCACAGTAGAAAGTTTCCCTCCATCTTTAATCACATGGATTAAACACGACAGCAACAAAACTCTGAACAGTGAAACTGGAACATCCAATCTTGTTATTCCTAATGTGAGAGTAGAAGATTCTGGACAATATTACTGTACAGTTAAACATTTGAAGACCTTGATTCAAGACATTAACATAGCTGTAACATGTAAGTAAACAAAACAGTCTTATATGTTTAATAGCTTTTACTTTCTTTTTATTTTAAGATCCTCATTTCAGAACATTAACTGAAAAATAATTAGATTTTAATTCTGTTCAAATTCTGTTTTTTTTTCTTATTTTTATAGAATAAACATTGTGTGCTTTAAAGTTTTTTTTTTTTCAGGGAAAAAAAGCTATTTTTTTGTAAACTCAACCAACATAACATGGAATAAGATAAACGTTGTAACAGCAGTGCTTATGCTAAACCATTTCAGTTTCTTTCAATAGGAAACTGGTATTTTGACAAATTTAATGAGTCACATAATAAAAAGCATTTGATTAACTTATTCATTTGTGCTCTATCGTGTCTCAAAGGTCAGAGAAACTTGCGCATCACTGGAGAGACGGCTGTCATGGAGGGCGATGTTCTGAATCTGACCTGCAGCATCAACTGCTGGAATTCATCTTCCATCACTTGGACTAAACTTGGATTCAACGGAACTTTGAAGGAGGATGCTGGAGCAAAACTTGTTATTTATAATTTGACATCAGAAGACAGTGGGCAGTACATATGTACGGCAAAATATCTGAACGAAACGCTCGAAGAAAAAGTGAATGTCAGTGTAAATAGTAAGTATTTGTCATAATTATTCATTATGTAGTTTTGAAAGTTTAACTTCTAAAAAATTTCTATCACCCAATTAAATTTGGGGTTTTGTAACTTTTGCAAACTTTTTAAAAGTAAAAAAAACAACATTTCATAATACAAGAAATCCATGAAAAAAACTAAAAAACATGACATTTTCTGATTACTGTTTAGCATATCTTCTTTTCTCAAATAAAAACAAAATATTCATGCTCCCAAAAGAAATATTTTGTGACTTCAGCAGTGCTGCAAAAACATTGTCTAACTTGCTTTAGCTGTTACTTTAAAAATCAAACTAAATATAAACATAATCTTATCATTTTTCGACAAGCCCTCTAAAAGACTACTAATGTTTCTAAAATGTTCCGAAGACACTTTTTTTCATACACAAACATCATGTCAGTGTCCTTTAGCAATCCGCATGCTGTTCTGGAGGTGTAAAGAAAACTAAAATCACAGGAAGTGAAACTTTTCAGAAAACTTGTGGTTTGAGTTGCACCTGGTCTGTTCTGGTTCACCTTGTCACCTTCTCACTTCTGTTTTTAATGTTATGATTCGGATTCTGTACAGAACTGCCTGTGATCCTACAAGAGTCCAGCTGTGAGACTCGGCTGGATGTCCTGACCTGTGTGTGCATCAGTCGCGGATCTCCTTTACCCACCATCAACTGGCCGCTACTGGAGAACAGCACTGAGTATAATATTAATATTGCAGTATCAAACCACACAGTTAGAAGCACCATCATCCTCATGGAGAAAGAACACAACAGAGATTCAACAGTGTGTGTCAGCAAAAATGAAAACGGGAAAAGAAAAATGAAACTCAACGTAAAAAAAGTGGATGAAGAAGGTACGTTTTTTTAGACATACATTTAGATTATGTTATTAATCTGCTGCTATTTTTTGTCGTAACCATTAATTCTCAATTGTAGGTCAGTTTTTGA
This sequence comes from Pachypanchax playfairii, assembly GCA_006937955.1. Lineage (NCBI taxonomy): Eukaryota > Metazoa > Chordata > Actinopteri > Cyprinodontiformes > Aplocheilidae > Pachypanchax > Pachypanchax playfairii. The sequence continues at coordinate 3,319,787 of SSNP01000010.1, read as the reverse complement.
AACTGCTCCGATTTGTCACAAAGCCAGGAACAATTCTCCCTTTTCTGATCGGCATGCTGATTACAGCACTTCTTCTGTGTTTGTCAAGGTGGTGCTGCAGGTACCTTTTGCTTCTAAAACAATAGCTGTTGATGCTGAATATCAAATTTTATTGAATTGTGTAGAAAATGTTAGAATGGGGTCAACATTTAAAGCATTATAGCCAGGGTATTTTAATGTACGGTCTGATTCAGTGTCATTTGTTTTTGACGGTCACTGATGTTGAAAATGATTTCTTTATAGGAAGAAACAGAAAGCTGCTGGAAGTCCAGCCGAGACTCTGGAGATGGTGACAATTGCAGAGAATTCACAGGTATGTGTGGGTTAGGGTTGGTGTGTGAGTTTGGTGACATCTAGTGGGGAAACTGAAAACATGCAGATCAGGAGTCAAAACCTGCCTTGTGGTTGTATCAATTATCATTATGGGCTGCAGGGTGCGCAGTTGTTTAGCACTGTTGAACATGAAGCGTTCAAATTACCGCAAGGGCTTTTCTGCATAGAGTTGTATGTTCACCACGTGAATGCATGTGTTTCCTCTGGGCACTCAATTTTACTCCCACAGATTAAAATCACGGGGTATGTTCATTAGTTATCCTGAACTGACCCTGATTTCATCTGGGGGGGGGGGGCTGCATGGTGGTGCAGGGGGTTGAACTGTTGCTTTGTAGCAAGAAGGTCCTGGGTTTGAAACCAGGCTGGGACTGGAGATATGGGTACCAGCTCCCTGCAACCATGAACAGGAAGGAGCAGGTTCAGAAAATGGATGGATGGATGGATGGATGGATGGATGGATGGATGGATGGATGGATGGATGGATGGAGCTCTAACTTGTATACTGTGTTTGATTTACCTCACAGGAAGAAGAATATGACCAGATCAAAGCCCAAGAAACAGCCAATGGAATCGAAGATGGAAGATCGGATGTGGAGTATTCTGATATTAAACTGTTGGTGAGGGGGAAAAAAATCACAGCATGGAAGAAAGGGAAGAAAAAAGAAAACTCAGATACAGAGTATTCTAAAATTAAGCTTAAAGAAGCAAAGCCAAAAGCAACTGAAGAAGACAAAGAGGAAGACGAGCTAAAATTCTGTGAAAATGAAGCAGTGGGAGAAGAGAATGCTGCATTGTATTCTAATATGACAGAAATAATGGATCAGATGTAGTATTTATTATCTTATCACTGCCAATAACCTCACAAAGGATGAAATATAAAAGTACATAGAATAGATTCTATGTTAAATAAATAATTTACTGTATTTATAATGATAGTACTCTTTAGGCTTTATGCATGTTGCTTTTCAGAGGTAACGTTCATCTTTAACATATTAGCAGTAACTCAGGAAAAAGCAAGTCAGGATTTTTATTTAAACATAACTAAAAGAAAAGACACACCTCACAAAGGTTTCTCATTTTTTCACAACAAAAGAAAATCCACTGAGTGAAAAGACGTGAACTTAAAATAACATCCGATGCAGCGAGCAGGTGGCAGATGTTCTGTGTGTCATCGTCCTCTGGAGAGACTAAAGTTAAAGTCTGCTGTGCTGACTGAGAGCATCTCAAACACCAGAGCAAATGTCCGTAACATTGTTCCTCTTTATCTGTAATGCCCCAAAAATCTGTGAGTTTTTACTGTAAATGAAAGGAAAACTTTCACTTTACTGAATATTGTTTTGGGAGTTTTATAGAAAAAAAGACTTCTGTTAATTAAAATAAGTATTTAAAAAATGTACAGTTCTCATGTGAAGCCTTGTTATCTTCAACATTGTGTACACTGATGTTCATATGAAGTGTCCTTGTGTCGTGCACAAATGAGAAACTGCATCTTACAAATGAATTGTGAATAAATCAGTAACTTAACTATGTTTGACCAATTTGTAAAGATATTGTATTATTTTGCTGTAAATTTTAACTTGTAAAAAATGTTCTACTGAGACTTAAATCTGAAAAATATATGAAATATGCATGTTTGTACAATAAACATTGTTTTAATCAATTCATTTTCATGTGTGTTTACAAAACAAACATATGGATGCAAGTAGCTTTACATGCACACAGTATGCAGGTTTAGGGTTTATCTTATATCGGATCAAGGTGGATCCAACAGGATTAGGAAGTTCCACTCCCTGGACGAAGACTTTAAATAGATCATCCAGACTGTGCAGGTGCTTCAGCTCAGCAGGAGATTCAACACTGACAACCAGAGAGTCGTTCCTGCTCCAGACACACAGGTGAGTGTTTCACTTTTATCACTGGGAACTTAGTTTTAAACATTTCATCGTATGTTTGTTTCACAAGCTTCAGGTTGTTGTTACATTACAACAGATTTTACGATCATTTTTATTTTTTATTTACCGATATTCTATATAAGAACAATACAACGGCTGATCAGAAAATAAATCCGGAAGAGAAGTGTTCAGTTCTTTCATTCTGAGTTTTCAGCTTCCATAAAACTGTCACTATCTCCCTCCAGGTTCAAGAAACTTTCTAGAATTCTACCATTTTAATTTGTTCTTTAAATTTAGTGTCCAAATAATCTAAAAGCAGTTTAGACCAAACATACAGACAGCGCTTTCTAGTCATTTTAATTACGTGTATTTTTTATTACAGCCCCATTTTCAACACATGCTATAAAAATGACCAAATTTTTATTTAGATTTTTCATTTCATTTCAGTTTCTACTACCTAAAAGTAATTGTATTTGCTGGTGGTGATGCAGCTAAACACACAATGAATTCAAAATAAAATCAAATTAAATTAAAGGAGATTTGATTGTATGTCATTATACAAGACTGTAAAGTTTTAGAATAGTACGAAGTTAAGTTTTAACTTTGTATTTCCATAACAAGTTAGAAAATACTACGGGTACTATTTCTAAAATATTGCATTAGTAAAATCAATCATTTTTAAGACTAAAATATTGTTATTTTTCTTAAATATTTTTTTTATCCTGCAGAATATTTTACATCACTGCAGCTTCAAACAACAAAGAAAACCGTCTGGGAAGTTTAGAGAAATTTGTAAGTTGTTTGTATAATCTCCATCTTCTTTCCATAGAAATGGCGGATGTCTTCAAAAGTTTAAACCTCCTGGAAACTCTCAAAGAGTCTATAGAAAATAATAACTTATCAGATGTGAAGGATGCAGTGGAAGATCTTCTCATCAGCAGGATCAACTTAGCTGTCATGGGGGATCGTGGGGATGAAAAAGCCTCGTTCATCAACTCCCTCCGTGGCCTCGGGCCTGATGATGAGGGTGCAGCACCTTCTTCATCCCCCGTTTCACCAGAAGAAGTCGCAGGTTATCCGAACCCCAAACACCCTGATTTCCGCTTGTGGGATCTTCCCCCAGTTCCAACCACGTCACCTTTTGAACCGGAGGGATACATGAATAAATATAAGTTTCTCAGGTATAATGTTGTGTTCATAACATTTACACAGACACTCCAACTCAACAATGTGGAGGTTTTTTTGGAGGCTCAATCACTGCAGCGACAAACTGTTTACTTTATGATCTTGGCGTCTGTAAAAGATACTGATAAGAGTCTAGAAGAGAAGAGGAAAGCCAGTCTGGAGGTTCTGACATCACAAGGTGTAAAACAGCCTAAAGTCTACCTGGTTAGACCTTCTACCCTGGAGAGGTTTGACTTCCCTGACCTCTTGGTGGACATGAGCAAAGACCTTCCAGAGATCCGCGCTCATGCCCTCCTCTTGGCTCTACCAACACTCACCCCAGCACTGGTCTCCCAGAAGAAGGAGGCATTCAAAGCCCTTATATGGGCAGCTGCTTCACTATCAGGTGGGATGTCAGCTATTCCTGTTCCCCTTGTGGCATCCATGGTGGACTCAAGCATAGCAATGCGTATTCTGACTAAAGCACAATTATCTCTGTGTCTGAATGATGAATCTGTTGAACGACTGGCCCGACAGAGAAACATAGAACCAGCGAGACTGAAGGAGCTGCGGACTTGTGAGCTGTCAGTGGAGGTCACTAAAGGTGAAGTGAAGAGACGACTTGCAGCAGCAGAGAAGGAAATGTCTTCGGTTTCTTCAAAGTTACTTGAAATGGCGATGCCTCGACACGCCCGCTCAGCAGGTCGTTCCTTTAGTGCAATGCTGCAGGCTTTAAACGGCGCTATTGATGAAATGGCTGCAGATGCAGAGAAGATAGTGGTGACAGCTGTAGCAGAGGGGAAATGAAGTCAAATGCTGTTACTCTCTGTGCATCACATTTCCTGTTTCTGTGTAGTTTTACACTATTCTTATGAAATGAAATACGATAATCTGATACTGTATTTTTCCCTCTTTGGAATAAAGAAGACTATAAATATTATGCAACATGATCCTGAACAGTTTGGTGTCAACAAACTCAATAAAACTTCACCCACCCTGATCAGCAGCTTTCAGTGTTAGTCAGGCCTGAAAAAAGAGGAAGTGAGACGAAGTATCCCACGTGATGAAGATAAAAGGGGAGGAGGTGGGGGGGCAATAATACATTTACCAGCAGAACTATCAAAGATTTGATTTTATCTCGTTTGCGTACTTGCACATGTAAATGATTTGAGTTGAACTGAACTGTGAAATCTTCAATTATTAAAATCTTGCCGAGTGAAAGCGTGTCGTTACTATGAGCAGGTCTTCTGAGGTGAGAATAGATTTAACTTTGGTTTATTTGTCAAAAATGTTCTTATATTTTACTTTCTAATAAAAAACAGAAATAACAATAACAGAAAATGCAAGTTCTGGTTTTTATCTATAAAACACATGCTGTATGTCTGGATTCATGTTTTAAATGATGTGCACTTACAACATGATATACAACCTAATATATTAACTTGTTACTCGTTTTATTGGTATACACCAGAATTATTTGTGACTAAAAAAGTACTAAATGCTGCTGTTTCAGTATAAAATGCAGCATGCTAGGAAGTTCCCTTTAAATGCATGGCTGATGGAGCAATGAAGGAAAGAAAATATGTAAAATCTCCCGTCAGATCTTGAGTTCACTTGAAAAAAACAAGAAAAGTAAACTTAAATTTACTGAATTCAATTAAAATAAAATAAAAACTCAGGATGGATGATAGTTTCTACGTATTTTTCTGTCTGAATTCATTATGTAAAGTTAAAATGATTAATTTTAACAGCTTAATTTCTGTGGATAAAGTGTGAATGTTTACAGCGTCTCAGAATATTTTCAACCACGTCACAGCCGTATAAAACAAGGACGGAAACATATACTTTGTTGTGATAAAGCGGAAAAAACAAGGCGGCAGAAGAAAGAACTTCAGATTTGTATGAAAATGACCATTCAGACCTTGAAGTGGTTGGTGTTTCTAGCAGTAATAAAAAGTAAGTATTTCGCCTGCTTTACAGTAATAAAAGTGCTTTTATGTTGTGATTTCACTTTGTTATTGTCTTTCACTTTTGTTTTCACTCCTCAACAGATTTTTTTTGTAAAGCCAACTCCCATCAGAAACCCAACCCCTTCTCTTTGGAAGAAACTTCTCTAACAGCAGTGGAAGGATCCTGTATTGAAATCAAATGTAAATCTTCTGGAGCTGAAACTAATAATGGTGCTTACTGGTTTTGGATGAAAGATGCAAAATGGGAAGACAAGGAGAAAGACTTCACTGGCACAATCATTTACAGCACAGATGAACAGCTTCGTCCCGTCTCTCCAGAGTTTAAAAACAGGGTCAAGTTCATCGGCTCATCACCTGAAACTCAGAATCAAGCTTCACCCAGACATTACAATATTCTGATCTGTGATCTGAAAACAACTGATGAGGGAGAGTATAAGTTCAGATTTGTCAGTGAAAAAGAAAAATGGGTAACAGAACCTGGAACAACTCTAACAGTAACAAGTAGGTACAAAGAAAAGAACATTTTGACAGAAAATGTTTGTTAAAAACTGAAAGAACTTCTACTGAAACAGAAACAATCTCATTTAAACTCATTTACAATATTTTTTGTTTGTTTTTGATAGAAAATCCCTGCCCCATCACGTTTTTACAACCACCAGCTGTGAAGGAGAAATTACGATTAACTCTCACCTGCTCTACATTGAGCTCATGTTCTTCAGACCTACAAATATACAGTCCAATTAAACAGCTCCAAAATCCCATCAGCAATCATCTAAATCCTAAAATTCTCATGTACACATTTACTACCAACTGGACGGATGATGGGATTGTGTTTTCATGCCAAACAAAGGACAACAACGACGAGTATTTGATCCGGAACATCAGCATAACAGTAGAATGTAAGTCTATCCATTTAATTGATTTATTAGTGATTATTTTTGGTCTAAATGTAATTTAGCACAAAAATGAAATAAAATAAAACACATTATAACTTTGTTGCCAAAAATAAAAAGCTTAAGTCTAAGTTGCAACCTGTAAGCTGGAATAAACTTCTTTTGGAGAGAATTAAGTGAATAAAAAATGATAAAAAGTGAAGATAATGAATATAGTTCTGAACTGCTTCTGCAGGATTCTTCTGATGCTTTTTCTTCTTCTTCTTGCGTTACATTTCTCCTGACAGATGCTCCTAAAGATGTTCAGGCTACAATCAGCCCTAAACAAGTGATAGAAAAGAACTCTGTGACTTTCACATGTTCTGCTAAAGGTCAACCTAATGTCATCTTTAGTTGGTTTAAAGGTAATGAACTGAAAACCACAGGAGCCATGATGAAGATTGAATCAATCAGAGAAGCAGACGGTGGTCGGTACCACTGTGAAGCTCAGAACGAACATGGAAGAGTAACATCAAACACAATAAACATTGATGTGTTATGTGAGTATCTCAAAACACAAAAGCAGTAAACTATATGTCTCTGTGTCTGTCTGCGTCTGTCTCTTGTTATCAGAATTATTTTTTCTTGTCAGCTGTTACTTGAATGACTAAAAATGTGTCTTTTTTTCTAGATAAACCTGAAGTTAATGTAGAAATAAAGTGGGAAGCACCCGGAGAACCTCGTGGCTACATAAAAGAAGGAGACAGTGTTACTATTGAGTGCAACGTGAAAAGAAGCAATCCCAAATCTTGTACCTTTATCTGGATGTTAAATGAGACTGATATGAATGAAAGTAGCAAGAAATTAGTTATCCCCAGAATAAAACCAAACTACACTGGGAACTACACATGTGAAGCCACAAACACTGTGGGTTCTGGAAAATCAGAGTCTAGTTTTCTGGAGGTTTATTGTAAGTTTTACATCCATCTGTCCTACATGACTTGTACTTTGTACTGTGAGACTCAATCAAACCACTTCTGTTTTTTTTTTTTCTAGACAGACCAATAAGTCTCATTCACATCAATGGTGCAACTGATAACAAAGTCAAAGTTAACAGTTTAATTACATTTGACTGTATAACAGCTGCAACTCCAAGACCATATTTTTCCTGGTATCGTTACAAACAGACAGACCCCTCAAACATGGAACCAATAGGACACAACTACAGTTTGAAACTGCAGAGAGTTGAAAGAACAGACGAAGCATGTTACATGTGTAACGCAACGAATCTCATCGGTGAAGGAAAGTTTAGTAAACCAAAGTGCATCAAGGTTCTGTGTAAGTAACTTTTCATGTCAACAGTATAAGATAATTCTTTAACAGTAAATCTAATAAAGCTGAAATGTAAACATGGAAAACATGGCGTATTATCTTACAACTTTACAGATATAGTTAAAAGAAACTTTTTAAACCGTGTTTCTTTCCAGATTTAATGAAGGTGTAATTGTTAACTTGATGTCAGGACTCTGTTTTCCAGCTGTTACTCATCATGTTTTAGATAAGTAAGCATTTATTTAAAAATATAAAGAAGCATTTAAATAAAAACATAGACGTACTCTTTAGATTTTATAGCAGACCCAAGAAGTTAGAAAATGATTGAAACTTTTTTATGTTTTTTACTGTTTTATGACAGATTTTTTTCTTCCACAGTTCCTCCCATCAATGTCAAACTGTCTTTACCTGCTAATATTAGAGAAGGACAAACCGTCACGATCACCTGTACAGCTGAAAGTTTCCCCCCAGCAAGTTTGGAATTGAGAAGGAGATCAGATCATCATCGTGATCAAATGATCAATGATCAAAAGATCCTCCCCCACACGTTTACTGCAAACTACATGCATGAAGGCTTCTACTTCTGCATGGCAACAAACTCAGAGGGAAAAAATACGAGCGCTGAAGGAAAGTTAGAGATTCAGTGTGAGTAATCTGGAAACACACACACAAACACCCACATACACACCCACACACACACACACACACACACACCCAAGTGTGTTTTGGTATCCTTATGGGGACCGTCCATTGACTTCCATTGATTTTAGTAACTAGATTTATACCTAACCCAAACCCTTTTCCTAACCTTAACCATTACTGATCTATAACTAACCCTAAGACTAACTAAAACTCTATTCACACCATACCTATAAACCTAACCCCTAACCCTAAAAAGGGGATTCCCCCTCATGGGGACCAGGCTTCGGTCCCCACAAGAACCCTCGGACCCCAGAAAGATAGTAAAAGTCAGGAAACGGGTCCCCAGGAGGTCAGAAATACAAACCCACACACACACACACACACACACACACACACACACACACACACACACACACACAAACACATCTGTCACAGGCTGAAACTTTCCAAAGGTTGCAAAACATTCCAGAAAAAAAACTTCTAATATAAAAATGCATTTTAAAACACAGAATATTCATATCAATCTTTTTTAAATTATTATTTTCATTAATATTTACTCTTTTTTCTAGATATTTCCACACATCAGACATTTAAAAGCAGTTTCTATTTATTCTGTCACCTCATATTTTAAAATCTTTTAAACTTAAAGATGTATTTTATTTAACAATAGTATCAAACTACTTGTCATTCCAGCTTAACTGCTATTATAAAAAATGTAAGTTATCCATATTTATCGAATCTTTATTTCTGGAATTTCAGATTCTCCCAAAGACGTAAAAATAGAAGCTCAAAGTCAAACTGTAAAAGAAAATGCTTCATTTTCACTGAACTGCAAAGGACGTGCCAATCCATCGATAAGTTCAGTCATCTGGGTGAAAATAAATGATGACAAAAATGAAATTTTAGGAGAAAAAACAAGGCGTTACTACGTGAGGTCTGCCAAGCCTTCTGACGGCGGACTGTACAGCTGCGAAGCCAAGAACGAGATTGGAACAGAAAAATCTCAGCGTGTGGAGATTACAATCGTGTGTAAGTTTGATGACGCGTCTGCTGTTTAAACTGATTTAGAATACAACACATTAGGATTTATATTCTTCTTCAATTCTCATCTGTTAATCTCCTCATTTTTATTGCTTTTCCTGTTTAATCTGATGTATAATGTTTCGCTGATGACTTCCTGTTCTGTAGATGCCCCAAAACACACAACAATCATAAAGGGTGAAGAAAAGCAGCTGTCTGATGGACGACGTTCTGTAACTCTGAGCTGCATCAGTCACTGTTATCCTCTACCTAAATATGTGTGGCACAATATAACAGCAAAGAAAATAATTTCTGAAAAGCAGAACATCACAGTGGAGTCAGAGCAAGCTGAAGAGTTCTACTGCACAGCAGAAAATGTTCTGGGTAAAAAATCCTCCGTTTCAATCAGGCTGTTTGATGGTGAGTTAATCAGGGTTTCGGGATCATCACCCTTTTGAGAAATTCTCAGCGCTGTGAAACTTCTCAGTGCATATTGATGCTCTGTTTCTTCCAACTACAGATGGAGTCAAGAATATTGTGAAGATCTTATTTATTTGTTTGATCGTGCTCATCTTCCTCCTATTTTTTATCTTGTACAGGTAAATAATTGATGTTTATCACATATATTAGTATATAGTATAATAATATAGTATTATATAAGTATAAATCCGGCATCTGGAAGCACTGGTACATGAGTCTGTCTTTTTAATGAAATGCAAAAGTAAATGTATTTATACATCTTAATTGTATGTATTCTTTTTATGTACTTTCTTATCTACTTTGTATGTTTGCTATGGACCTTTTTATTGAGTCTGAAATAAATAATAATTATTATTATTATTATATTCATCCCACATGGTGCTTCAAACCCTTTTTTATTTTAACAGATACAAGAAGAGAAAGTTAATCGAACAAGGAGCAACAAACACACGATTCGGCAGCAGTTTTATGGTGAGGGATCGAATGTGAAAAAAACTCTTTCATGTCTAGAATAAACACATTTATACTGTGTGCTTGTGTGCGTGTCCACTGACTCAGGTTTGGTGGAATGGATCTGCAAGGAGGAATACAAGGAACGGGGGGGCGTTGGGACAGCCTTTCAGGAGCAGAGAGGACCTTTTGCATGAACAGTTGTCCCATCCAATGGCCCAGCGATGCCAGACTCGTCCAGACGTCACGTAAGACAGCAGCCACGTGCAGCGTCTCGTACAGAACAAGAACCACACTGTTGGACTGAGAGATAGATGCATCAGCTAATACTTTAAACAAAGAATCCTTTTATATTCATACAGATGAGGAGAAAAAAATAGAGTCTGCTTATTCATTTTAATATTCTTCTTTTACAGGTCTCTGTCCCATGGAAAACATGTAAGTTAAGATATTCAAGGCAAGCTGCATGATACTGGTAGGAAAATAAATAATTAAATAAATACAGTGGGAAACGTGTGAGTATTTGGGTGAAGGGGAATTTGTTGTGTGAAGTGCAAACCATATATCTTTTATCATGATGTTTATATTCAAGTAAAATCTTTCTAACTTCTTTCTATGGATTAATAAAATAGCTTGTGACATTTTAAAAGGGGTGAAAATGTTTGGAAAATTCAGATTTACAGTAAAAAGACTGAGATAGAAACATATATCAGAGAAATAGGTTTGCAGTGACCAACAAGTCATTATTTTCTAACAAAATGACACAAAACTGAGAAATAGATTTCTAGAATTTAAAAATCAGAAGCTGGAAAATCAAGTCCGTAAACTGGTTCGATTTTGGATTATTCTTTGGTTTAATTTCCGTCTGATTTTGTAAAAACTAAATATTTTGGAGTTCATCGGTATTCTTGGTGCTTCTTTATTCTAATTTCCCCCCAAATCCGAAAATCACATTCAGGATCTGTCAGGACTTTCTAAGTTATCTACATTTAAAGTTAAACAGACAGAAAGTTCAAGTTTATTTATTTATAAAGTTCATGACAAAGTCATTTCAAGGCACTTTACAGAAAAATCAACCAATTAATAATAAAACATTTCCTATCTAAGGAACCAGCAGACTGGGTTGAATTGTTAATTCAGCACAATCCCCCATCCTGAGCAGCACTACTGGTGACAGTGGAAAGGAACGACTCCCTTTTAACAAGAAGAAACCTCTAGCAGAACCAGAACCAGAACCCGGCTCAGGATGGGCGGTCTTCTGCCTCAGCCGACTGAAGTCTGAGCTGACAGGAAAGAGACAAACACAGATGGATTTGGGCCAGTCGTCATAGTGGTCAATAGATGTTTGTCAGTACAGCAGGCGCTCGGTCTTCTCAATCAGGAAACAATTAATAAATGGACAGTTTAAAGCCTTTATTGGCAAACATGAATGAATGAACTGATTCAGTTTCAAGTTGACTCACATCCTCTGTCTGCCCGCCCCCCTTCAGGCTTCATCAGAACAAAAGCCAGCAAGACAGCAGCATGAACACATGAGAGATGATTCTCTCAACTATGCCTCTCTCCATTTTGAGAAAAGAAAAAAGTGAGAATTCTCATTTAACTTTCATTTGGAAATAAATATAAAGAAATAATTGACTGGATGACATTTTCTATAATGATGTGCTTTTCTAGAAAACCAGAAGAGGATCCTTTGTACGCCAAAGTGACCAGAAAAAAGCCTTTAGAAGAGGATATAGTGTACTCTACAGTGTCTAAGCCAAAGATCTCAGAAGAGGTCAGAAACCTCCTGCTTCATTCTCAGTAGTTACAATAAATCCATAAAAATCTGCTGTTCAGGAAATCCAAACACTTTTTAAAATATAAATTGTTACTGTCTCTGTTTTCCTCCAGAAAGAACAACAAACTTCTGCAGACTATGAGAACATACCCTCCAAAAATCCAGCCAAAGTTTTGTACTCTTACGAAGATGACACAGACACAAGTGATGACGAAGTGGAGGTCAGCTACACTCAGGTGGACATCAAGTCAAAGTCCAGTCCCAGGAAGTCCACCAGTGACACCAGCAGCTCTGAGGATGAGACTCAGTACTCTCAGGTCAAGCTCTGAACTCAGATTATTCATCCTACTGGGATTTATGTAAATATAATAAAGGTTTAATCACTTGTTTTTCCACTAATATCGTAAAATGTAAAATTAGGAAATATTTAGCACTGAATATAAAAACTGAATTAGCTGTTATTATTATTGTTTGTTATATCATATTTTCATTTGGTGAAGCTTGATCTTTAAAAAAACACATTTAAATAATATATTTTACTGTATTCTCGTGCTTCCATATCATAAACTGCTTTGATTGGTGTAATTTCAATACAAACACCATAATAAATAAAAGTAACAAGCTATGAATGAAAATGAAACATTGGACTCATTTTTTTCAGCATTGGCTCTTTATTATTGAAAAGCATGTTAGGCAAAGTGATTAATATGACACAAACAGAAGCACTAAAATATTTGATCATGATTTAGGGTGACATAACAGAAAAAACATAGACAGCACTGAGAAGTTTTGGGAAGTACACAAGTGGTAAACTTGAGTTTAGGGCAGAATTATTTTCGATTTCTGCAGATTTAAAGAAGTTTTACTGTTCAGAATCCCAGCTGGACATCACGACAGCTTCATGTTGAAGTGAGACTAAAATTCAGGATAATATATTTGTAAAAATTACAAATAAAGCAGTCACCATCTAACTGATCTGTCCTCTAAGATCTAATATTATTCTCTTGTCCAAAATGAGAGTCTGCAAGTTTTCCTCCCTCTTTTGTATCTTCTGAGTTGTTTTCCCTGGAGTGCAGGCGAATCTCAGCATACTCAGCTGTTTTTGAGGCCAGTCCTCTGATATCACCTCCAAGTTCACCCTCTGAATTTGCCTGGAGTTTAGCAAAATCTACGTTAACGTAGTGAAGAATTTCCTCCTTTTCTTCTTCCTTCTCCTCCACAGTGGCTTTGTTTTCATAAATCAGATCCACTGGTGTGGAGTCCATCTACAAACACACCCGTGTAATGTGTTTCAGTAACAGAGGAGAAGAAGCAGGATGTCTCAAGGTTTTAATGTTTGTAATTGACTGCTGATAAAAGTAAAAAGTATCTGCAAAGACCTGAACTCACCATGTTTTTGACTAAACATTCTGAAGTTCCCACCAAGTCTTTGTTTAATGAAAGGCTCCCGTTTCTTTTCCTGAAACAGAGAAAATCTTTGTTCCATACAGAATAATAAGGGTCTGCTTGGCTCATAAAAACAATAAAACTACTGAAAATCCAAATTATATTTAAATGCAAGTTCAGTTTGGTCTTTGCCATCAGTGTAAAATGTCCAATATGACAGTTAATGATTGTGTTACCTGCAAAAATGGATCAGCAGTGGGATGCACACCATCAACATCCCCAACGCTCCAACTGCAGTGCCGATGAGCAGAGACACAACATGGAGGCCTGAAAATCCCCAAAAACCTTGGAGTGACAAAAAGAGACAGTTGAAACAAATTGGGACAAGGACCAATGCAGCATTATGGACATGTCCTACCTAGCTTATCTTCACTGGAGGAAACGTTATATGTCAGACTGTCAGAGCCCAGCGAGTTGCTGCTGAGACACTCCAGAGAGGGCGTGGCTTCATTCAGACCATACAGGGTTATGACACTCCTAATGTTCCCACGTCCCAGTTTTACCTCTCGGATCGGGATGTCAGCAGATTGATTGACAGGTTCCCCCGCCAGTTCCCAAACCAGGAAAGGAAGTGGGTTACCACTGCTGTCACAGGAACATCGAAACTGGGATATTATTTTGATGCAGCGGGAAGAAGGCAGGATCTCTGGAGGAACTGAAAAGGATCAATGAATTTACATGCAGCGAGACGGTCCTGCTGTAAAAAAGACTTAACTGATACATGCGTGTCTTACATGTGACATCAATACTGGCAGGTTCCGAGTATTCAGCTCCATGGAGGTTAAGAGCTTCACAGTAATACTGATCTTCTGAGAGTTTAGTCACATTGAAGGTCAAATATCGCTCAAATCCAACCACTTCCTTTTCTCTTCCAGCTGCTCGGAACCAGGTGAAGTTAACTGCTGCTGGATTGGCAATGGTTGTGCAGGTCAGAGTCACAGAGCTGCCATCCAGAACCGGACCAGATGGGTCAGATGACACTGTGGTGTTCTTAGGGGGATCTGAAAGAAATCATTTTCTCTGCTAGAACCAAGTTGTTGTTGTTCATAGTCGAAGACAAAGTAACAGTATGTGTAAAATCTCCTGCAACATTTGCTTGACAAAATTAAACATTTAGTGTTAATTCTCAGATTGTCAGATATGGTCCAGGGGGAGAGCGGCCCGACTGCCAACTAGAGGGTTTCCGGTTCAATCCCAGCATCCTCTATTACATGTCTCCCACAAGGACTCCACTGAATAAAAACAGTTAAAGAGAAAAAAAAAAAACATCTGACTGAAGATTCCTCCTCAATAAATGACTAATTATTTTAGTTGTCAATTCATTTAATGGTCTTAAATGGTCTTCTTTGTTTGAAAAAAAAAAAAAAAAAAAAAAAAACATCCTGAAGAGGAGACCAGCCAAACAAAACATGTTGGCAAACATACACACGTGCACAGCAGACCTCAGTCATGATGGACCAGCACAGTGGGGATTTTCAGATTGTCATGCAACATGACAACATATTACTGTCCATGTTCCAGACAGTAATGATGCTCTGTGCACAGATCTTGGCTTTATGTTAAGGATCAGCACAGCTGGATGTTCAGTCTACATGCAGCACAATGTCCTACTCTGTTTTCAGTTTGCACTCTAAATGATTGTGATGGTTGTGAAAAGTAAACTCACACTCAACGTCCAGTTGAATTTTTGATGACGTTTCCTCTCCCAGGTCATTTTTTGCTGTGCAGTGATAATCACCACTATGGCTGGAATCTATACCATCAATAGTCATGATTGATCCGGTCTCCTGAGCCTCTTCATCATCTTTGTACCAGGTGTAGTTCATCACTGGTGGGTTTGAACGGCTCTTACAAAGCAGAGAAACAGAGCTGCCTTCCAGTACTGGACTAGTCAGGTCCACAATCACAGTAGTTTCCTTTGGAGAAACTAGAAATAAAACGTTTTTTTTTATTAAATAATTTCCTGTTGCAGACTACAAAAAGACCATCTATTGTCTGAGCTTACTCTGACTTACACAGAACATCAATCTGAACAATGGAGGAATTCTGGGTTCCATATTTGTTACTGACTTCACAGAAAAACTGGCTGTCAGTTTCTGTAACGATGGTTGAAAGTCTTCTCTTAGATCCCGCTGCTGTTACTTGATCCCCGTCTACTTTGAACCAGGTGTAGCTGTCCACCCATGGATTTGCATTAGTGTTGCAGCTCAGAGTCACTGAGCTGCCCTCTTTAACAGGACCTGAGTAACTGACTGACGTGTTATGTGGAGGATCTGAAAGAGAAAATGAAAAACAAGTTAAAAGCAGCAAAACTTCAGATAAAAATTTATGTAGTTCTGATACGGAAACTTTTGGGCTTGAAAAATTTAGCTAATCAGAAAATAAAAAAAATATGCATTTTTTTAAATATATCATAGAGGTTATACACTCTTTAATCTCTGCATTATAAATATTCTTTAAAAAGGACATAGTTATATTTACTTATATTTTTTCCATGTACCACATGTTTTTGCAAACATGTAATAAAAACCTTTTAAAATTACTAAATCTCAAGCAAAGTTTAGAAACACACTCACGAAGAACTCGTATTGTTAGACTTTTCTCATAAACAAGGTCGCTGTGTCCGGCTTGTCTGCTGTAGCGAGCAGTGCAGGATAACTTCTGATCATTGTGGAGGTAAGAAGCATTAAAGTTCATGACAGAAATCATCGATTTTTCTTCTACATTCTCCTGGACGTCCCCTAAATTGGGGGTCCATGTCAAAAGTGGTGGAAGAACAGGACAAGGAGCAACAGCTGAGCAGCTCAGCGTTACTGGAGTTCCTTCTTCTACTTCCAGTCTGGATGGAGTTACAGTGGGTCGAGGAAGAGAATCTGGTAATTCAAATGTTTAAAAAAGGGTTAAATAGGTGAAATATAGAAGATGTAGGTTTACAGGGTTTAAATCAAAACAGACCTCGTGTGGTGACACGGACACGCGTTTGAAAGTTGAACTTCAGCGAGTTGTTGCAATGCAACCTGAAGTAATAATCATCATAACTGTTTATTGGCATGTTGAAGAAGATGGTGGTGCAGTCTTTGTCACGCAGAACCCCCGTCAGGTTTCCCTGGATCACGTTTTGGTTCTCATTTGTTCCGGTGAGGCTGGAATCAAAGACCTGTACTCGTCTCCAGGTGCCTTTCTTCCATATGGCTCTACATGAATCATCCAGGTGTTGATCCCAGCCTGAAGGCACACTGAAATTACAGGGGATGATCACGCAGGATCCACCCAGACCTTCAACTGTCTGAGGCACGAAGGCTTCCCATTGCTCGCATAAAGACCCTGATGTCAAACAACATCGAAAAATAAAAGAAAATGTAACCAACCATCACCACAAATCATTTTAGAATACAATAAAAGTGTCTTCTTTTTAAAAACAAGGAAACAGCTTGAAGAAAGCGTACTTAAACTACAAATGTGACTTTGCTATTTAAAAAAAGCTCATTTAAAAATGGATCTGCGTGAAAAAGCTCACCTTGAAGTAAGACGCACATGAAGAAAGTTTTCACCGTGACTTTCATGCTTTTCAACAACTTTTTAAATCCTAAATTGAGAAAATCAGAAACAATAATAATAGTAATAGTAGTAATAAAAATCAAAATATGTCTATTTGTAAATATTTATTGAAAAACAAATACTTACAACTAGACAGAATAATAGAAATTAATATATATCAATATTTTCAAAAAATGTAAATCTAAAATAGAAAAGAAAGAACAACAATTTTGGCTAAAACTAAATTTATTCCAAAACCTATTAAACATTTAACATTAAAATTTTAGTCTAGACAAAGTAAACACAAATTACTGGAAAATTCTACTATAAGCATGAAACATTTGTAAAGTTTTTTTAACTAGAGGTACATCAACGTTTTGATTCTAGAATTTTAAAGATTCTAGAATTTTAAAGTATTTAAGTAAATTTTAAATTTTAATCCTACCTTAAAATTGGTGAAATTCAACACAGAGTTATTCCTTCCTGATGTTTTAACATACAATCTACTAAATTGTAACTATTAAATTAATTTCTATCATTCAGGAGGAATAATCCAACATGAGAGTTGTTTCAGACTGGTGCCTTCATGCTCACACAGATGTGTTAGTGGAGACCCGCGCCCTGCAATACAATGAGGTTTTCATACGGATCAGCTGTTCCATCAGTCTACAGCTCAGCCAAAGCAAAATCAAAGTTCTTAAATAAATTAAACAAATATAGATTTTAAAAAAGTTGAAATTGCTTCTGAAGTGTAAAGAGGCTCAAATTGCTTCATTCACAAAAAATATCAGACCTACAATAAGCTATCAATAAACAATAAAAGCACATTAAGTGGAATACATCACCTGTAAATAAGTTATCAGACAACACGGTTGTGTTGTGAAAATTCAGCCTAAAGCTAATCTGGTAAAATCAGAAGATCAGCGTCACAAAAACCTCAGACAACAGGAAATCAGCTCAGGGGCCTCATTTCTGTTTGTGAATTCAGGAAGTTTTCAGAAACTTTGAAGTGTGTCTTACTTTATTAATAAAATCTCTATCAACTGCACATTTGTACAGCTTAAATAAAGTAAAGCAGAATTTGTTGAATCTAAATAGGAGAAACTCACAACTGACAGAGAAAACCAAAGTTTACTAGTTTGAAGAACTGGTTGTAAATAATTATCTTCTAAATGGCGGATGTTTGGTTTATTTAACATTTTTCTAAGATGTGACTGTAACAGTAAACTGAGGGAGAAGAATTTAGAGCCACATGAAGCAGAAACTCATAATCAGTTCTTGTTGGAAACTGAACAACCCACATAAAACCTGCTAAACCCGCTATGAGACTTAAACAAGAAATTTGGATGAAAAACTGAATCATCCAACTTCTGCTTCAAATGACGTGTAATATTATAAATAGAAATGAAACCCAACTGAACGATTATATCATCCATAGTGAAACATGATAATGGAGGCATCCTGCTGTGGGCGTGTTTTTATTATGTCGCAAGAACCAAAAGACTCATTAAAGTTAAATGATTTAGGAAAATGTCAAATTAAGGAGCCATCATGGAGAAATCTGATGTAACAGGTTCTAGGAGATCTTATATTGATGCACAGCTTCATGTTTTTAAACAGCAGCATCGGTTTTTCTGTTGAGGAAACAAAAATGTGTCTGGGCCACAATCCAGATTAAACATCTACTTTGGTATTAGTATTTGTTTTCAAAACAAAAAAATACTACAGAATCCAGAATATGCTGAAATAATCCAAATGTGTTGTTCTTAATTTTTTTCTACCAAGAACAGATTTTTTAAAGAGTCAAACAGATCATTTAAAATTCTTTTTAGAGTTTGCTCTTTTCACTATTACTTTATATAGATTTTTAGAACAAATCCAAATCTCTAACAAACTGAGGAATCGCTGTCAAACTGTTTATCCTTCATATGAAGCTCTTAATCAACCTCAAACTCAGAAACAAATTAGAAAATAAATTGTTCTGATCAGCACTCAATATTATTCATGTAATCGTTACAGATCGTGTAAACCAAGACTTTTCATACCAGCTTAGTTAAAACAACATTCAACTAACACACGTGTTGGTTGAAAGGAAGGAAACTGAAGAACCCAGAAAAATCCCATGAATGCAGAAAAATGTCTCAGAACATAAGAACAGGTTCAAACCAACAGTCTTGAAGGGAGATAGTGTATTTCCCTAAAAAAAACAAAAATAATGTTCTTGAAATATGTTTATAGAACAACTTTTATGCTAAATTTAATTTGATATTACAGATGGCTTGTCATTGTCACTTAGAATAAAAAAAACACTTTGGAATTGTATGAATAAAGATTTATTTGCACCATGAAAACAGAGTATATTTTAATTTCTTTACAGTTCAAAGCCATATAAACTTTCAAGTAATAAATAAAGTTATACGAACACTCTACAAATAAAGAGGCAGGATGTAGACAGGGTCATGGAAACATCTGACAATATAAAATGTAGTTCAACCTGAAATACCCACTGAGTGACCAACTAAACTGCACTTCTTACAGAACTGTTGGACCAGATTCTATCAGGTTTTGTACTGTAGCAGTCTCTGCTGTAGTGTTTTGGTACTGTATGTTGCACAGTAGTCTTGTAGTGCTGGACTATGACCAGCAGGGGGAGCTCCAGTTTAATGTAAAACCTCACAGTAACAGATACCCATTTGTGCAGGCTGCTGAGTAACCATGATGCAGATCTTTTCAGCTCCAGATTCTGCTCTGCCATCAGTAACAGCTTCATCCACTGTGTTCAGACACGTCTGAAATGCACCTCAAACATCTGCACCAACATGATCGTTCACTTTCATGAGTTTAGATGCAACAGTAGATCTCCACACAAAGCATTCTTTCAGACAGGAAGGGAGGGAAAGATAACCCATTGCACTATCTGCTCAACAGCGTCTCTCTTTGTTTAACAGTCATACATGGAGGTCAATATCGGCTGTGCTCGTCTGTTGCCGTGACAATGACGTCCATCCAGATTCGCATTGACACCGCATTGGAGGCGACCAGAAAGAACAGGCGGTCATACGTCTTGACACAGAATGTAAGACTCGGCCGTGGAGACTGAAAAGTAGATACACAAAGACGTAATGTGATGAGTCACAAGAAAAAAAAAATCAGCTGATTAACAAGATTTTATAATTTGTTTCACAGAATCACTGAAATCTTCCCATTGTGACAGCTGACGTGAAACTAAGTCACTTCAATAACATAACTGTGATCTCTACCCAAAGCAAGAAAAGCTTGTTTTGCTGCTTCTGAGAGAACTAGAAGAATTTCTAGTTTCTTTATAAACAAACCACAGCAAGTTCTAAAAACTTAAAAAATAACTGGTTGCATTATTCAGGCAAACAAAAATGTACATTTTTCAGATATATATTCTATTATAAATAAGATAATATAAACGCGTTTTTAGTAAGACAATTATAATATTTAAAGTGGAAACCAATTTTTCTTACAACCAGATGAAGAATCTCACAAACTCTGACTCATTTTTTAAATCCAGTTTTGTGTAAAATAAGAGAACTCACCGAGGAGGCCGTGCGTAGATGGTCGTAATAAACTTCTTCTATCGCCTGGAAGTAAATGACTCCTTTTAGTTTCCTCTCATCACAGTCTGCAAGCAAATAAACAAATAGGTAAAAAAATACAGTACAACAAATCTGCTTTAAGCTATTTAAGTCAGTGTAGTAGCTTTTTATTTAAAGTTCAAACAAATTTAGGTTATAAAGTTTCTTTAACCTACAATAGACCTTAAAATACATGCAGTGAGGGATGGTTGCTCATGCAACTTTAAAACAATGAATTCACTTTAAGAAGCTCGAATTTTGTGGCACAAAGAAGTCTTTTATTCATGCAAACACACAAATGCAAAGTGAAAGAGCACAAATCCAGTTTTTGGATCCGGTCTAACCTGTATAGTAAGCTAGCCGTCTGTGGTCTGTGTCAAACAGGAACCATCTCTTTTTCCACGTCTTCACCCTCCCCCCTCGTTTCGTCAGGAAGCCCGCGCAGCGTCGAGACGTAAGCCGCAGGTCCGTGCAGCTGGCAACCCCGTGACCCAGAGACTCCACATGGGCCCGAAGGTCAAAGTTTGGAGAGAGGGAGAGGGGCAGGCTGCGTTGCTGGAAGAGCAACCAGAGTTTAAATGTGTCTCAAAATAGGTTGTTTTCCATGGAAAATACTGTTTGCATTCAGAGGCCTTTAATAAAAGAAGCTCCAGCTTTGGAGTCTTAAAGAGGAGTTCTCTGTGACTGGGTGATGAAACCACGAGGGAAAGAATAAATTATAATTCATTTCTAAAAAAGACAAAAAACATTACATTTATATTGGAAACAATTAGAATTAACAAGGAAAAAATTAAAAGATGCTCCAGAGCTGCATGCACCAGTCAGAATATCAGAATATCAGAATATCTGTATTTCTGTTTTGAATGTTAGATGTTCTGTACAGTAAAGTAATACATTTATTACAGAAGATGTTTTAAATATTTGCGCAGCAAATAAAGTTCAAAAATCCAATGAAACAGTCAGTGAATTGCATCGCCTGTTAAGTTGTATTGTGGGTAATAAAGAAAGGTATTCTCAGAATTTTCCAAATATTTATGATTTCATTTGAAATGTGTCAAAGTTTCCGTACCTCAGGAGTATTTGGGGAAGAAATGACCTTTGGTGTTTCATTTGCTTCTGGCTCGGGCCTCAGTTGGGTCTCTGGTTCTGGTGGTTCTTCTCTGGAAGAATTCAGTTCTCTTTGGCTTCTTTCTTCTAACAGCAACAACCGTCTTCGCTCTTCCTGGGTGAACATGCGTGTAGATGCAAACTGTAAACTTGTGATTTTTATTTGCATACTGCCATTCTGAGTTTCAGGTTTTCACCGTTGATAACATGTGTTGCATCTGTTGGGTGGTTTCTTAAACATTTCTGTGCAGAATGAGTGGGTGTCGGCGATAACCGGGCCGTGTCTAACGTGGTGTGTCACTAATGATTAGAGAAGAGTTTCTCTTGCCAGGTGACTCACCCGCTCTCTAAGCAGCCTCTCTCTTTCTGCTTTGGCTTCTCTGAGTTTCTTCTCAATCTCAACAAGATCCAGAAGACATGGACTGTGAAAAAGAAGAACAAACAGGATCAGAATCAGAGAAATGCAGATTTGTAAACAAATAAATGAATAAAAGATGCGTTAGTTGCAAGATTTGCATACAAATTCATGTATATTTAAGATAAAAGCTCTAATTTCAAGACTTTGGTTATGTATTTAATGTGTTAGTGTATGTTATATCAGCTCATGCACGAGCTCCAACACTGAAACTTTAAAGCTGTTATTAATGATTTATTTCCTCAAACAGAAAGTCTGTAACTTCTTTAAAAGTCTAAACATCTTTTTTATAATTAGAACGACCAAATTAGCAAAATACTGATGAACGAATTGATCAAATTGAAGTATTTCTTAAGTTAAGAATCAATCAACAGCAATATAAAAGGAACATCACATGACAACAGACAACGTGCACTAAGTGATCTTCATCACTGGGTTTATTTTCTTTAACATTAGGTGCAACTAAAGTGCAGCTGTACACACAAGCCCAGAGTTCCTCTGGCGTTTTTACCAAACGAGCAGCGATATAAACAGACCTGGTCGCCCGAGAGCTTGTTGTGCTGTTGCACGGAGTGAGGAGGGCGCCATCGTTGCTGGTCACAGGTCTGAGCCCGTTACTGTGCCCATTACTAAGTCTGTAAGATGAGATGGAGGAAGTGTAAACGTCTGCAGTCTGGCTGTCCGGAGGTGACCTCACCCACCCTGAAGGAGATGCAGCAACACAGATGATAACAAATTAACACAAATTGTTTTAAATGCAATGAAATATACAAGAAATCTAAACTCAAACTGTATTAAGATGTTTCAGGAAATGAATAAATGACAGGGAGGAAAAGGAAAACGCCTGACAAAACTTAAAACGACCTTGTAGATCAAGCTACCTAAATATTTGATGACAAACAAGGCGTGTGAGTAAAAAACAGGTATGACTGAGGAGCTTTCCGGCTCAAACATACAGGTGTTTTTACAGCTCATTTGCTCCATACAGACAAACCTACACCGGATCATAGAGACGACATCTCCTGACACACCTTTGATTTGACTAAAAGGGAGGGAACTGAGCTGAACAAACAGAAAACACGAGTACACAGTGAGCATGTTTATTGTCCTGCATTACAAAGCTCGAGCAATCGGGACCATAATAAAAGCTAGAAGCTAATAACTCACCCTGTACTGAAAGTGGCCTGTCACTGAGTCTGTTGTTCCGATGGGAGCTTCTTCTTCTGGGCAAACTGGCAGCTTCTTCATTTGGTTCCTATAGAACACAACAGTGAACTGTGAGGAAAATCTAAGTAACAAACATCTAAAATGGAAATGCAATTTAAAGAAAGAAAAGAAAAAGTGAAGAGATAACCGTTTAGGGTCTAGCTGTGTTTCTTTCACAAAAAACATTTTTTTGTACAAATCAAAATAAATCATTCATCCACAGCATTAACACCACCTGCTTGGTATTATATTATACTGACTGGGAAACCAAGTGATCCGACCCATTGGGAAATGAACTCAGAACCGATTATGCATGGTTCTGTTAGAGGAGATCGCTGCCATCTGGGCAGCAGAGCCACAGAATTTACAAAAGCCAAAACTTTCAGACGTCATTCACTTAATCCACTGATCATCGCTGGTTTTAATGTTGTGGCTGAGCAGCACACTATGCAGATAAATCAAAGAGGAATTGACCAGCACACCTGTGGAGGCTTGTGAACAGCCAACGGAGACAGTGACATCATGCACGGAGCTGAGCCGGTGAAGTTTGACCAATCAGTGAGAGGCTTCTTCTCCTTGAGAACCTGTTAGACCAGATTTAGTTTCAAAATTCAGCAACGGATTCGTGATCGCAATTTGTTACAAACCCATGGGGTGAAAGATGACACAGAGAAAAAATCTGGCTGGAAATTAAAGCTATACGACACTTCCAAACAGGATCATAATGAGTTAAAAAATATATCTTAGCCACATTATCTCTGCTTAAACCCTCCTACTCTGCTTGACTCACAAACACATGAGCAATTCAGTCGCTTGATGCAGTCCAGAGTTTAACCCTTGTTGATCTCTTTCATTAGCTCACACCAGCACAACGTGTTGACACTCACACTTTGAACGCTTTTCTACACAATTATTGATTCCTAAAAATCATTTTTAAAGTATTACTAAACATCCGAGAATAAAATCAGCTTGAATGATTTCGTTGTCCTTTTCTCACAACAGTGTGATCCAGTCAGCGTTATCTACAAATCCTGTTAAAAAGGTCTCGAAAGACACAAAGTTCTACATCCTAATCTCATCACACACTTCCAGCCATGGTTTCTGACACCATCTTGTTTATTTCTCCTCCTCCATCTTTCTTTTCATTAACAATCCTTAACTAATAAAATCAAGTTTTAACAACCACACTGATCGATTTGTGTCTATTTGTTTCAGCTTACCGTAGGGATGTGAAACTTCTTCACTCGTGCCGTCTCTCCCTCTCATGCTTCCACACACAGTCATTTCTACACACACAACCGCAGCACCCTCCCTCGTGTCGCTTACTCCTCCCTCTGTCCTCTCCCTCTTCCTCTCCCTGCATTCAGCAGCACTCACTGACTAACTCTGTCTTTCACATCTGATTTGTTTTTTCCTCTTTCAGATCTTGTCTCCTGCTCGTTTTATTTGGTCTCATCATAACTCTGACTAAAGACACAGCACTGCCAACGAGATGCAATTAACAACAGTTTAATTACTGACTGGGTGAATCACTTACTTTGAAATGGCAAAGTATTTAGAACAAAAAATCTAACATGGGATGCATTAAAAACTGGTATGATGTTCTATCAAATAAGAAAAATATGTTTAAGGACAAAATAATGCTGTGTTCATCAGATTAACTATACGTTTTATAAATGTAAAGACAAATCTAAAGGATTTAGACATCCTGGTCATTGTGGAACCACCTAATCAAAACCAGGACATAGAGGCTTTAGTCTATGTGAAGTATCTCAGGTGTTCATCCATGTTTTAGCTCCTCCTGAAGGGTTGCAGGTGAGTCCCTGATCCAACTCAACATATTATATACAGTGACGTTTGAGTGTAAAGTGACATGCTAGCTAGCACCAGATCTTATAGAAGAAACTAAATTTAGCCACTTAGCAAGAACATGGAAGCCCACTGCTGGTTAGGGATGGGTCCAATGCAGAGAAATGATTTATCCACATGGATCAATAAAGTAAAAATAATTAATATTAATAATAGAATACACATATAACGGGTTAGCTGAGGGGAAATAGGAGGAAAATTGTTTCAGGGTATGTTTCCTGGCTTTGCACCTGAGAGAGGAGTTTGTTCTGTTCTAGTCATCACCTTTTGGACCAGGTTTGGTTCAGTCTGGAGAACTGATGATGCAACAATACCATATGGGCTCACTAGCAACAAAAACTACTAAAGGGCAGCTGCATTAGCATTTATACAGAGCTCATACTCTCTTGACTTTTAAATTCTGATGTTTATCCTTATACAGATTTGCAACAACATGGAGCACTAGAATCCAACTAAAAATAAAAAATTACAAATAAAGATCCATCATTTAGCAACTGGGAACACTGAAAACACAGACATGTCTGTTCTATCAACTGCCCTGCTCAGGTGTAAGATCATGTGACTTTCCTGCAGGTGTGTCACGCAGTGTAATTAAAATATATTACGAACAATAAAAGAAATTGGAGTTGTATCATAATCAGATGACCTGGTTACCGATATGGATAAAAATACACGAAGGAGACCGTAAATTAGATTGAGTTCAATTCAGTTTATAGCACCAATTCACAAAAACTAATCTCAGGTCATAATATCCAACAACATCCGCATTGCCTGATATCACAAGATTCTCTTCCTAAGGAAAAAAACTCTCTCATTAGAGTGGAGTTATAGAGACACGTGTTAGGTATAAATATAACTAATAATCTGGGGAGTTTCTGTAATAATTGGTAAAATATTAAATAATAATAAAATGACTTATTTAATATTTAATAAATATAATTTACATTATAAAAGCTCTGAAATTCAGAACAATCATTTAAGGAGTGGCCTTGTTTTGTACAAGCTTTTTTTTTCAAATGAAACATTACAAAACAGCTTGTTGAACAAATCACTGAAATTCTTCCAAGAATATTAAGTAATGTCGTCACAAGACATATAAGGATGAAGAAATGAGTAAACTCCAGACTCACTCGTACCGTTTGGGCCGTGTGGATGAGCTCGCTCTTCTCCTTCCTCAGAGCGCTCAGCTCTTTTTCCTTCTCCTTCTCCATCTCCCTCAGCTGCTTCTCCAACTGCTGGACTCGCTCCTGAAAATTCACAGAATTATTTCCATTAGATTCAACGGCCATATGGTTTCCTCTTCACTGACAGTGTGCAACTTGCAGCAGCTGGTGCATCTGCCTGGGATGAGTTTCAATAATCTCTTTAATATGTCATGATCTAATGTTTTTGAAAAGATCCCAAAAAGTGATGCCGTGCGTGTTGGAGTGAGTAAACACGTTGCACCCGGTCAGCAGATCTTTTCAACTGTGATACAGCACAAATTTAAAATCCATTTTACAAGTTAATGAAAAGCACAAGGAGGCAGCACATGACTGCAGAGCTCACATTGTAGCGCAAAGGAATTATTGACTGATAATAAATCTCCACCTGAGGACGCTGAACGGGACAGACAGACAGATACGAGGCGTCATGTGCAACTGAGTCAACTGGTGTCCCACTCACACAATCCCCATCCTCATCTCTTCCTTTGCACTCCTCTCCCAGCATACTCAGACTAATTGGGGAACAATTCAACATTATTTTTCCCAAATATATTTTTGAATTGAATTTACATAGTAACAAAAAGGCTGATTTATTGCATGAGGACAGAAAACGCTCTTGAATCAGTCCTCAGGGAGTGTTGGTCATCAGATATATCACGATATTACAACAATGTCCAAAATAAAACAACATAAAGGTCAATCTGTATCAAAATGTTTTAATATAAAGGAAATGTGTTTTTCTTTATTGGTTCTTCCTGCTGAATGTGAATGAGGTGTGTCATGAAGATATTGAACTTTAAATAATGGTGCATTCACACCGGCCACTTTGTCAACGTCAAGCAACGCTGATAACGCTCCAAATTTGACGTGAAAGTTGAAGCTCATAACGCCTGCCAGTCAGAGCGCACAGGCGTTAAAGCTCGTAAAGCCTGACCGAAAAAGAGCGCGAAGGCGGGGCTTCCTTTGTTATCGGATGTTCGGAGCTATGGCGGATCATATTGAGACAGTGGCTTGGATTTATTTACTTCATAGATCTAGACAACGTCGACGTCGGGTGCATCAGCGCAGTTTGTGGATACACCCCATTCTTCAGATGCGTTCTGAGTTTGGTGAGTTTAACCATTTGCTCCAGGAGCTACGTTTGGATGAGGTTGATTTATCTTCCATTTTGGCTGATCCCGCTTCTTTCCGGCTACGTGCTGTGACGTCTTACGTCACTACGATGAGACGCTCTGATTGGTTGACATGCCGCTTCAAGAGCGTTATCGACGTCAAAAGTTCAGCTAGCTGAACTTTGACCCTTTTCTAGCTTTTCAAGCTTTTCAAGCGTCAACGCCTGAAACGCTAGAAAAGCTTGAAAAGTTGCCGCTCATAACGCTCACAAAGCGCCGCAGAGCCGTTGACGTCTGTCTGACGCCCGTCCACCATAGACTTTACATATAAACTTGCCGCTTATGAAGTTGATGGTTGGGCCGGTGTGAACACACCTTTACTCTGTGGAAATCACGATCTTTTTTTATTTGTGCAGCTGAAGAGTCTTTGAACAAGAAAGTGGAGCTTGAGAGTGACATTAAAAATCTGACAAGCGCATAATTCAAGAAATTATGACGTATGGGGAAAAAAATCTAACATTTTTGGCAAAGAGCTGCAATCAGTGGTTTTATAATTTATAGGTTTTACATCTGACACCAAATAACAATGTTTATCTTTTACTTACAGTTAAAGAGTTAAACTCCAGTGTATTTTGGCACATGTGATATTAAGCTGGAGGCAAAAGAAGATTGTTTCATGTAAAGCCAACAACCCTGAAAAAAACGTGTTTAGAACTGATCAACAAACTGAGATATGAAGGACCTGATCAATCACCTGAGCTATAAACACGGGCCAAACATGACATTCTTACCGTACGCTCCGTTAACTTGTTAAACAGCACTCTAATATAAAATTAAATGTTAAACACTGTCTGCTGGATCAACGTCATTTGTTTTCATATTGTTCAAATTATACAACATCTAAACTTTGGAAATATATGATACAAATGTTCGAATACAAATCAGATCCATAAAACTGTCACTTAAAATTAATAAATCAAACAAAACACACACCCTGCCTTTTCATTGTAGTACTATGAAATGTGGGATTAAACAGACAAGAATCAACATGAGTTCAGTTAGACTAAATTAATCCAGATGTTAAAAGTTTTAGTGACTTCTTCTGAACCGTCAAAATTATTGTTTTAAATTAAAACATATCACTCTGTAATAATAATTTAGTTAGATGATTTTTCGTTTGCTTCTAACCCAAACAATTATGGTTATATTAGTTTAATAAATTCTATGATTAAACTTCAACCAGCTTCTAAAACAAAAGTTTGAGCTTATGTAATTGTAGAATCTGTACATTAGAAGTACGGTATAGTATTTTATCACACATTAATTCAGTATTTTAAAGTATTATCTGAGGTCTCACTTTAAAATATCTAAAATCCCCTTGTGTGTTTTATCTTTTTATCATCATCATCTCTCCACCTTCACTCTGTCTGCCTGTTGTTTCTCTCATGGTGGCGTCTGATATCTTTAAGCTTCTTTTATAAATTCATGTGACAGATTCAGGTTGATACTTGGAGGTAAAAAGTTCATGCTTGTGTTGTTATTTGATGGTGGGAGACGGATGACGAGTTTTAACCTGCAAAGAAAACCATAAGTGGACTCCAGATTACACGTCTCTATAAACTCATTCTAATCTGACGCTCCATCTGTTGTGAGTCTATAAGAACTTAGTTTTAGCTCTTTCAATCTAAAAAGGAAGATAAAACGACGCTGAAGATCAAGCCAGCGGCTCTGTGATTATTATAGGAGGAGCACAAGTGAGTGACTTTGAAGTTAACTCTCTGGTCGGCCTTCTGCTTATTTTTACTGTCAAACTAACTAATTTCAGATGGTGCAAAACATTTTAGCCAGAAATGAAAACACAGAACTCTATGTGAAGTTTCAAACTGTTTCAGAGCTCAATTTAACATCATTACAGTCATGATGTAAAACTCAGTATTTGGATAAAAAGGGAAAGTGTTTGGATGAATTTGCTTTAAATTTCAGTGTGGAGATGTTTTTACTGTTGTTCACTAGTTCTATGAGCACATCTGACATCACTTGCCTGCGCTAAGACGGATTTTATTTGGAGGTAAACACGTACATGAAGCACATGACACGCTGATAAGCTGCATACACGTGTAAAACTTCAGGGAGCAGCTGTGAAATTCTCTGAAGAATTCCCCTCCAGAGCAGATTGTTTACCTGCGCTGCGTTAACCACATGCTGCTGACATGAGATGTCCTTCTCCGTCTCTCCGTCCTTCAGTTTATCAGCTGTCCCTTCATCCTCCTCATCGATGCCACTTTCTTGTTCCAAAACACGAAACTCCCAGTCCTCAAAAGTCCGAACAGCTGCTTCCATCACCTCCTTCTCCTGCAATATGGACACAAAAAGACAAAAATCACATGACTTCTCCCTTTTAATTTCATCCACTCAGCACTAAAATGAGTTAATATAGTTAATAGATAACGAGCCTTTAATTTAGTTAGTAAAGTTGTGCATCCTCAAATGGATAAAACATTGATTTTAATATAAAAATGTTGGATTTAGAACCACAAGCACTAAGAAGTTGCCTAAATATGTTGGAAAAATGTGATTATTCATCACAGTTTTTACATTTTAAACATCAAACAACTTTTTTCATGAAAAAATTAGCAAATAAAAACCAGCTTGATTCATGATGTGCAACTTTCTACTTTATCTGCACAAACTAGCTTCCAACAGACCTTTTCAACCAAATCTGACATGTTACGACAGATGACAACAATCTGGAACATAACTGTACTAAACCTGTCATTAAACACTGTTCTTAACACTGAATGACTTGTCATCTTGTTCTAACACATTCACAGAAAGAATCCACATCCCATCTCCTGTGTGGGCGTGTCGGATTCATCCAGACATCAGGTTAAACTGGAACTGAACAATCCAACACTGTGACAAACAACAGGAATCAGCAGTCCCTTTATCTGACACATTGTTATGTGTTTGAACAGCAACGGGGATATCAGTTACACTTTTATGCTTCATTTAGAAAGCTGTCATGATTCCAGTATCCTCGCAAATAAATCAACTTTCAGATAGAAATTAAATGATTCTGAGTTTACGCTTTAAATATCTTGATGTAAAGCAACGTTTTTTGGGGTTTGTTGAAAGAGTTGTTTGACTTTTAGTCACTGGAACATCTGCGAAGACAAACCCACTTACGAGGAAGTGTATCCAAAGTAAACAAGTTAGATGATAGATAACATGATATGCTGTTTTCAAAACTCAACCCTGCTACGTATGTCTGCAGCACCGCCATAGATCACCTTGATGTGTAAATCCTCTAAAATTAGGACTGGAAGTCTTGATTGGCTCCCAGCTTGTCACAAATAATGTAATATATTAATAGAAACTACGTATTTTATTTCAAAAAGAACATTTTTTACTTCAAATTGATCTGTTTCAAAGCCAATAATCTTACACATTCTCTTTTCGTTGGATGTTAAAATGAAAAAGAACATTTGTCTTCATTCGTATCTAATTTGAAAATGTCATTTGAAACACTTAATTCATATAGATTAAGAAATTATCCAATCTTGGTTCAGATTGTTGATCTTGAATCTTTTAGGAGAAACAGATAACAAACACTTGATCCAGACTTTTTTGGATGGCAGCCAATTTAACTGTTAGTCTGTAATTCTGTATATGATTTACAACCGAAACAATCTTGAGTAATTTTGTTCTGGTACCATAATCCTTAATCTCTTCAAATAAGAAAACATAGGATTAAGTCATTAGTTTGCTATTTTAATAACCTCATTTTTAGGAGACTTATGTGTCTGGATATAAAACAACAACAGTATATTGAAGACATTAGATACTACTGTCTGCCTACCTGCTGCAGCTGCAGGCTGAGCTGTGGTCTTTGGTCTTCTGGCTGACTGGAGATCAGTTTCTCCTTCTCCTCACACCTCCTTTTCAGCTCCTCTACCCTGCATCTCTCCTCTTCCAGACTCTGTCGCTCCTGCAATAAAAATATCCAATCTAATTTTCCAAAAAAGTCACTTCTGTCCAGTTGCAGTTTGTGGACTGACACGTCGTGGACGACTGAGAATTTAGACAAATATAATCCATAACACAGATAAAAACAGCCAAAAATATTTCCCCAACTCTGATCCTGGAGTTACCCTCAGGCTGTCATGCACCTGCAGGTGTGTAACAGAGCATTAAAAATCCAACGGTTATTTCTTAGATTCTGGATTATCACTAAAATGATCTTACATTGGAAGTTTCACTTTCACTGGTTTTATTTTCATATTAAAATAGATTTACCTTGAGTCTGTCGTTGTGTTTGTGCTTCTCTCTCTTTCTGGCCTGCTGCTGTAGAAGCTGCAGCTTCTGAATGTGCTTTTTCAGCTGCTCCTTCTCCGTCTGCAGCTCTCCCTGCAGCAAGGCGATCTCCAGCTGCAGCTGAAAGTGCAGAAAATAATGACAGCACTGAATCATATTAACCAAATCCTGAGAAAGTCAGAGTCCTGCATTCTTTAACAATGACTTTGCTGTTGTCTGGAAACGGGATTATGTAACTAAACATAGAAAGTTCAGGAGACACGCTATCAAAATCATTTTAGAGTTTTTTTTAAGACTTTGTCTCAATGTCTCACCTTTAGTTTTGGGGGGAAATGAATGGCTTAATAAACAAACTGTTTTAAAAATGTTCCAGTTTGTAACAAGAATCAACTAATTGTTTCCAGTAATATTGTGAATAATCAGCTGTTTTTGCACCCAACAATCCGGAACTCACCTCAATTTTGAGTTCTTCTTTTTGTTGGTTGATTTCAGCGATGCGATGTTGGATCATTGAAGGTGATGGCGGGATCCTCGGTGCACCAACTCCAAGCTTTTTAATCACGGGCTGACAGGAAGGATAAAAAGAGCCAATTAAAAAGTGTTGAGTCCAGGACTTAATTTTTTCCCTTCCTTAAGAGGAATGCAAAATATGCTTTTTCATTAAATATATGATATAACAGATACTATAGTTCCTATATGTCCATCATCAACAGCTTCATTTCAGTCATTCACCTTCTCGCTATCTGTGCTGCTGCTCTCTGTGTCAGACTCCGCCCCTGAGGAGGCGGGACTCTGACCTCCAGTCACTCTGCTGATCCATGGCGACCTCAGACCCTGCTGCCACTGGCTCCTCGAGTTTTCCATGTTATGTTGGGGCATTTCTAAAGACTAAAACAGAGAGAGGAGAAAGAGAGAGAGAGACTTGAGTAAATAATCTGATAATCTACAACGCTGTAAGGTTGATAGCATATAGGGAATCAGGTGAATGTTTACAGAGGGGAAATCCCAGCTGAGAAATACAACATAAGGATGCAAAATAAAAATCCCCCAGGATTTTAAAAATTAGAGCTCATCTCACTTTGAAGAGAAAGCAAAAGCAAAAGAAGAATTCAGGATGTGTGCAGTGGTTTGTGGTAATGTTTCAGGGTCTCTCTGGGTGGACACGCACAGCTGTGGATTTTATATACTGGAAGCTTTGATGTGGACCAGGAGAGACAATATATATATGTATATAAAAAAAGAGATGTCAGATCAGAGCGTACTTTGAAGTACTCTTGTATTGTACTTTGGTTTTGTCTGTCACATCCATGTAGATTTACTAAAGCAACTTCATTATGTGGAATGTTTACCAAGTTCTACATCAAAGTGGTTCCAAACTTTTAGGTCCTTCTTCAGATCTGTGTTCTATTGGAATCTTTATTCAAGTGCTGCCTTTTCACCCTCATCTGTGTGGTTTCTCTCTACGGGAAAACATGAACATGTGTGCAATGACCAAAACGAATTTGTGGGAAAATACTTTTGCTTCTCGTTTCAAAACATTTTCCCATCGTTTCCCCGTCGGCCTCTGTGCCCTCTGTCGATCAACACCTTATTAGGCTGAAGGGACTGAAGGTTGAGTGGAAGCACAAAGATTAATACTGTGAGCTTTTCAAATAACAATTTGCATTCTGATATCCAGAGAAAAAAGATGACAATGTATAGAGAGTCTTGTTTCTTTACCTAGCGTGTAAATAAAGTTTTACATTGTTGTACATGAATTTAAAGCATAATGTTGCTCCCAAAATCTGCACAAAGAAGCAACAGATAAAAATAACTTATCTGCTTGACTTGAACTGTAATAAACATTTTCAAAGAGCACACTTAATGTACATAATGTATATAAAAAAAACTAAGTTGTGGGTTAGAGTTATACAGCTTTAACAGATACCTACTTGATTATTGGTTAAATATATATCACTGACAGATGTTTGTTTTAATTGGCAAATATCAGCTTGATTAAATCAGTTTGCTGAATAGTTGTTCTGCCTCTAAGTACAAGGAGAGAAAGTATTTTCTATAGACTAGCTTCAGATTGTATTTAAATGTGAAGTGATCTGCGCTGACGGCAGCTGGTTGTTCATTCCATGGAACAACAAAATAAAAATCACCTTGCTTTCCATGTTTGATGCTGATTAAATGTTTTTATTCACTATTTCCACCCAAAATCCCTTAAATCCATCCCTCTCCAGTCACGTGGATTTATTCCTTCAGTGGTATAAAATTATTAAACAAAACATCATCACATGATTCATTTTAAGAGCAAAGTTTTGTTTGATTACAGAAACACAGTTAATCTCTATATCTCTCTGTCTTTTTGGATTTTATATGTTACATGGTCTTGTTGTGACTTGTCTTCAACAATAATTTACATACTCAGCATTTTGACATCTATGTCAGACAAGTTTTTGTGAAAACCAACACAAAAAGGACACAGAATGGATTAGCATGACACAAGTCCATGTCCAGGAGAAGAGGTCATGTTGCTTAACTCAAATTTATCTTTGCAGATATCACTCAGTTTAGCATAAAAGCTTGAACTTTCTCATTAACCTTTTGCTGTCCACTGAGACGCTGCAGACTTCCAATGAAAATGAGGCAAGATATTCACGTTGAGTCACATCATTATCAAAACATCAGTACAAGTGTTTATCCTCCAGCTAAAGTCCAGGCTGATATCCTATCAACGTCAGCGCCATGGGAGAGGTATTCAGGAGTAAAGTCCACATCAACGCTGTGCTGATGTATACAAAAAGAGAAAAAAATGGAAAAACAAAACCTGATATGATGTTCTAATGATATCAAAAGGCTGAGATGAGAAGAAAAAATAAAAACCAACAAAAATCAGCTGATTCAGTAAAAAAAAAGAAAAACTAATGTTCAGCCTGAGAGCCAGATCAAAGAACAAAACATGGTTCTGTGCCCAAAATAATTGGACTTGATTGCAGGGAGGGGAGCGCCTCTGGGGGGGAAACAAGCGAGCGAACGGAGATGCATTTCAGACGTGTTATGTAAGAACCCCATAAAGAAAACACAAAGTAAACCTCAGCTCTCAAATGAATCATATAAAGTGAACGAAACGCTGCATCAATGAGAATTTTCAACAGATCAGCAACCGTCAGAAGGAACAGATTCAGTAACAAAGAACAGATTCAGAAACCAGATCTAGAACAGCGTGAGGGAGTAACACAAGTTCAACAACACCAGAAGCAGGGAGGGAAAGAATGCTGCTTGTGTCACTATCTGACCATGTGCTCACATCAGCACGTCTTATCACTCCTCCTTCCACTCGCAGGCTTTACTAGAGCTTTACAGATCTCCATTTATATTGACTGAGTTTGAGTTCAGCAACACAAATCAGATTTTATCTACAACATTTCAAAGCTAACATGATATTTGTCACTTACAGAGCTTTTAAATTGACAAAATTGAACTTTCTGGCAATGCTCAAAATGTACAAATTATATATATTATTAAAATAATCATTAAATAAAATCTTAAAAAACTATAATTACATTTAAAATGGCACTCTGTATACAGTTATTTTACAAATAATAATTTGGCTTCTAACAGCTTCTAACTATAATCAAGATGATAGAAAACAACATTATTTAGCTACATTTCAGTAGTTTTGTCTTATTTGGTTCTGATTCAAACCTAAGATTTTTTTTTCAAATGTAAATTTTTTCTAGTAGGATGTTTGGAAAATTAATACAATTTAAAGTCTTATAAAAGAAGCTCTTTAAAGATCTGTACATGTGTGATGTGAAAAACATTTAAATAAATAAAGTTAAAAATTAAACAAGCTATGAAATATCTCAATTATGACCTTTATAATTGATTTTGGTCATTTCTGAACAACCCAATAAAATGAATGAATGAATGAATGAATGAATGAATGAATGAATGAATGAATGAATAAATAAATAAATAAATAAATAAATAAATAAATAAAACACATGATCAACATCAATGAACCGACTTCACCATCAACATTCCACACAGCGCAGCTGAACTTCCACCAGTTCAGTCAATTACTGTGGCTTTTAGACACTATGATTTAGGCAGATACAGAAGCCAGTTGCATACAAAAGAGCTGATGAGCTCACTGTTTGTAAATTACACACCTGATTTTTCAATACTTACTTAAGTGATATCAAATGATGTCATTCATTAGAGCAGAGAAATTCTCACAAATCCTGTTTGATCCTGATTGGTAAAAATCCTCTTTAAGAAAAAAATACTCAGACCCAAAAAATATAAGGATCATAATAATAATAATAATAACTTCTTAAAATATTTTTTAGAAGATTTATATGCAGTATTTTACAAAGTTTAACCAATAAAACTTAATGTGAAATAAACTAAATAAGTTTGAGGAATGTGTTTCAGAATTTTCAAACAGCCAAACATTGTTACACTTAGCCAGAGGTGTTCAACTCAACATCCTGAGGGCCACTAACCTGCGTGTTTTAGATGTTTCTGTGCTTCAAGACACCTGATTCAGATGGATGAGTTGTTGACAGGCTTCTGCAGGACTTATTGACATGCTGATGGTTTGAATCAGATGTGTTGTAGAAGAGGAAACATCTAAAACCTGCAGGATAGAAGCCCTCAGCTCGAGGTCTGGAGTGTGACAACCCAGCAAAAGCAAAAACACACAATACCTCTAACCTTGTTCCTCTCTGGACCCTACCGCTGATGAGTGACATAGCTTTGCGTACACAAAACCACAAGTCAACACCGACAACAGCAATATACCAGCCACATTCAGGACAAAAGAACCCGACTGATGACATGTCCCGCGTGGGTGTGACTGCTGATTCCAACCTGTCACCGAGTGTTCAGAGAGAAAACATGTCCCAAGTGGAACATCTGAGTACAAGATGGTGGAAGGGTGTGATACTTAATTAATTCAGAGATTTACAGATCAGTTCACGCCAGGTGAATGATATAACTACGTAATTGTGACATAAAATCAACATGTTTAAATGTTTCTGAGCCTCATCTCTGGGTCACTGGGAACTTCAAATCTACATAATGATGATAACCAGTGTTTCATACAAATCCTGCATTAGTTTAATCAATTATCTCAATTTTAATGATTTTCTAAGAAGATAAAAATTAACACTAAAACTAAACTTTTAGACGAAGACTCACACAAACCAGACGAGCATCAACAACTGCTTCTTTAAATAATCTGAGTGGGTTTTCATCTGTAGATGCAATTAAACCAAAACCTGATGTTAAGCATTTTAAATACAGTTCTAGGTCACAAATACTGTTCAGGCTGATTCACTCAAACAGATCAAAGCAGTGATATCTCTTTCATATGAATGAAAGATATTTACATCAGTATATCGGGTCAACATTATTTCCAGAAAGCATCTGGGCTGCTTGCAGTAAACAGTTGTCGTAGTCAATGATATTTACTATTGCAATAAATTAATATCAATATTTAGAGTTGACACATAATTTTATATGGATTTAGCAACAACATCACTGCTATTCTAGTTAAGTTTTGTCTGTGAGTGAGCATTGGCTCACTGCAGATCCTTCTGGCTCAAAAACAAGAAGCACATGAGAGTAAGGTGATCTGACTGTCACCAAGGTGTCACTGTCGGAGTGAGTGGAAAGAAAGACTAATTCCACTTGACACCTGGGTGGCGCTGCATGTGATAGATCCAATAATGCAACAAAAACATAATCAGCAGGAATGTCAGCAGCATGAAGAGAGAACTTCACCTGCAGAAGATACGTTATTCAAATAAAAACAAACACTGTCTCTCCAGCTTCATCATATTGACTCATGGTTTATTTTTCTTAATCTTTTCAAACTAGTTTCACATGTTTTGTAGTGCAAATGTGCTTTTGATGAACTCACAGAATTAAACTCATAAAATGTAAATACATATCAGCAAACAAGAGTAGAAAAAGTGGAAATTCTGGTTTCTAAGTCTTTTCAGCACATGTTGCACGAGTACTTTTCAACAAGCTCAGAAACCAAAAACAAGAAACCACCACTTCTCAAGTTTCAATCATCAAATTGTAAGTATCTGGTTGGGGAAATCTCACAGATTTAAGTATCAAAAACTTCCTCATTCCTTAAATAATTCTAAATATTAAAAAAAAATAAGTAAACAAATGTGAAAATGTTTCTTTTGAAGCATGCAAACACTTCGACCTATTTTTTTTATTTAGTGCAAATACCTGACGAAATATGACAGCTGCTGAAGCACATGAACTGATAGGTAAATATAACCAGGATTTTCTAAATACTAAAACAAACATGAATCAATTGTTGTTCATGGGACACTTATCTGTTCTTATGACAATGTAAAGTTTAAATTTCAAAATGCTGAGGTTTATACTGTACAATAGAACAGCCTCACTAAGTGTTGTAACTCAGCACAGTCAGCTGTTAGCCTTCTCTCATCTTATGACTTCCTCCAACAGGTTCAGGTACATCCTGTAATGATGCATAAAAACAAACACTCTGGAACGGGTCAAAAACAAAACTGAAAAGAATTTCTGCAAAGGTGGAGCTGAAACAACGTAAAGATTCACTTCTTCTTCTGGTATCAGCGGCTTCTACACACAAGATGCAACGTGAACTAGAGATGGAGTTTTTATGGGAACCTAGATTTATCTGTACAGACTTGTATTGAATCAGAAGTCATCAGTGATTTTACTGCTTGCTTGATTCACGGTATTATGCCCATCTGACCCTGACTGACCTATATGATGAACTGGAACATTAATAGCATGGATGTTGTTTGTTAGATTCTTCTATAAACATGAAGCTGTGACCCAACAGAATCACATTATCACAGAAATCCCAGAGGAGTCTTGGAAAAGTTAAACAGGACCAACACCTTCTAAACAAATCCTTGATGGAAACACTGGAAGCTCAGACGTGTGACATGGTCTTAGGACACTCATCGCCTCTCAACCTGCCCGTGTGATAACTGTACTCACACAGATTCCTTTGGTCTGACTGTGTCTGTGGGAGCGGTGATGCAAGAAGGAGTGATCCATTAATGACAGTCTAGGACACCAGGCTCAGACACAGATTTGTCCAAAGGCAGCTGAAACTAGACATATGTGTCTCTGTGTGAGAACTGAAAATGGCTAAAGGCAGAATCCACTCTGTCCCACCTCAGTCTGCGCCCCCCCCCCCCCCCCCCCCCCCCCCCC